>VZRX01022857.1:433342-492080 GCA_013398075.1 Notiomystis cincta
GGTGCCCGCCGGGCCGCGCCCGCCGCCGGGCCGCGCCCGCTCGCCGCTGCCGGCTCGGCAGAAAGCCGCCCTGCTCGCCCTCTCCTGCTCGGTACGTCGCGGTGTCCTCTGCACTCCGCCATCCCGCATCCCGCAGCGGGGAAGGGGGACCGGGGGAGCAGCCCTTGGGAGCACCTGCCACCCGCTACAGCACGTCCCGGCACGGAGGGCAGAGCTGCGACTTAATTAGCTGCTGCTTTGGCAAAACGGGAAAATAAAAAGCTTGCTCTGAAATCGTTCTCCTGCTGGAAAATGAGGAAAGCTTTGTATACACTCTGTCTAGAATGAGCCCCTTTACATTCATAAAGGCTTTAGAGGCATTTTGAGGCTTCTGCCCGTGTTTGTACTACTTTCCCAGCACCACTGTTATAAAGTATTTCATTAAAAGCCAATGTCTCTACATCAGAATGAGTTGGTAGCATTGGTGAGCTTTATTTTATTTTGCTTTATTTTTTCCCCTCAAATCTTGTTGAGCTGTCGGAAAGCCTTGCCACTGAAAAATAAAATGTCAAGCAAAGTATGTAATAACAAATCATACATGGCACTCAACGTACTCTGACAAGTCATGGTTGTAAGTGGAAGTTCTAGATGGGAGAGTCCAACAACAGTGATGATTCAAGAAAACCCAGTACACTGATGTAGTTTAAGACAAGGAAATTCTGAAAAAGAGGCCCTAAAGATTATTCATCTTCTCTCCTGTAATAGATGCTTCTGAATTCTGCTTATTGGAAGAAATAAATTTTAATTTAGGCATTCCAGCACTTGGAAAGTATATGTATGGCAGAGCTGAAACCAAATGAGGAATTGCATATTGTTTGAAGGTCTTGAATGATATTCCAAACTGTGGAAATGAAGGTTTCTTAAAATTCCTGGCAGTGCTTAGAAAATCCACTGTAGTATTTTTAAGTTTAAATTATTTTGATGGTTAGAAATGTCTGCTTCCTTTGAACTCTTCTTTTCAGCTTAATTTAACAATATATAGAAACCATGGGGAGGAGAATCAGCTTCTCTGTGGCAAGATTAGATAAAGAGGCACTTATAACAGGCCCGTGTCTGTGACCAAAGGTTCTGCAAGATATGATTTATAGCTTGGGGGTGTTTTCCTCCTGATCCTCACCACCCACCCGCCCCCCAAAAAAGTTGGTGACTGCAGTTGAACCTGTGTCCCTGTGGCAGCCAGGTGCAGTTTGCAGCCACAGCTGAGGATGGCCCGCTGGGACAGCACCTCAGCACTGTGTTCATGGCACAAATGGGATGTACGTGTGGTGGCCAGAGAGGAGTCAAGTTATTTGTGACAGATACCTCTGCCCACTGGCTCAGGACAGCCCCTGAACGCTGCTGAGCATCCCTGCTGCTGCCCCAGGTCACCTCCCTCCCCTGAAATTTATAGGAGATAAAGTATGGGACAGAGACCTCCTCCCACCTCTGCAGATCTTCAATCAAATTGCAGCTGTCATGATTTGCATTTATTGTAGTCTTTTTCTTCAGATAAATTTAGCTCTAAAATAAAGCTCTAAATTCCATACCCCAAGGCATGAACAATTTGAGCTGTTTGTTGCTTGATGCAGATATGAAAATGGCTGAAGTATAGATCTGTGTGTATGCACACACACAGAGGCAAACATATATTCATAATAAAAACCACATAAAAGTAGGCAGGGTTTAGGTGGAAAAGATCTGCCAGTACTTGCAATATTGATGTTAAATGATGCTCCCTGTTTGAATCCAATATTACAAGGACAGACCAGTTTGAAATGGGATTTGGTTCTGGACACAGGAGAGAAGGGTAATTTGTAGCACGTTATTACCTGAAGCTAAACTACAGACAGCAGAATTAATTCATTGGCATACACTTCAGTGTTTATTTAAAATGTGTGGATGAAAGTAGCTCATTTACTTATTTGCTCTATGTTCTACAAGCTTTCTTGGGGCATTGTATGTGTGTATATATATGTGTTGGGTTTTTTTTCTTTCCAGGACTTTATTGACTGTTGCTGATAAATATAATTTGTGTTCTCCACTTCTATTAAGCAGAAGGACTTTTTAAATATATAATATTTCTTGAACTCGGAATCAGCTTAGCATCCACTTATTCCCTGTGTTTCTGAAGGGTAGCCTTGTTGCATGAGTGCATGGTGCTATTATTCCTAAACATGTATACCCCACAGTCCTAGCATTCCTCTAGGGGAGCAGGTAGTTATTCATATTGTAGCTGGGTCTCATTAATTATCTGCTGTATGTAAAGTGCTCTCCAATTATACCACCAGGTACCTGTTGTTAAGCTTCATTTATCTTTGCCTTCATTGTGCTTTTGCCATAGTAAATTGTCTTGTATCCCTGAGAGTTGCTATTTATCCCTTAGTACCTGATGTTTTACAGTCTTCTGAGCTGATTTTTCCCAAACATCTTTGTATAAGTAATAGGTATTCCTTACCTTTCTGTTCTTCTCCCAGCTCATGTGGCCACAGCTGCAAGAAAAGACAGCCAGTGGGACATACAGTTTAATGAAGACTTTATTGTAGTTTTATTTTTTAGGGGAGACTTCATTTTCTCAGCCATTATTTGCAATGCTGTCTTTATAAATGTTATTCTCTTTTCCCACAGGACTTGCAGATAGAGCGAGAGAGGACCGTGTATAACATTTCTGGCGGCTGCACAGCCCTAGTGGTGGTGTATTTATTGGGGAAGCTTTATGTGGCAAACGCTGGTGATAGCAGGTAAGTGTGTTGTCTCCCCACCTAATCCTTCACCCCAAACTCTCCAGGCCTGGTGTTACAGAGTTCCTTAAATGCAGGCAGCATCACAAGAAGATTCTGTTTCTTGGCTGGACACTTAGCACTACTCACAGAAATGAATGCAAGTGCCAGGGATAGTGTTCCAGGATCTTGAGCAGTGGTTGCAGTCAGGGAAACTGACAGCACTTCTGGTCCTGTAGCATTTTCTGAATGACTTGATGTTTGCAGAGAAGTGGAAAGGTGCTAAAAAGCCATTAAAACAGAAGAGGTGCAGGGTGTGTAGTAGAATTGTTGAACACTGACAAGGTGACTGCAGCCGGAACATCTGGTAGGGCTCCATTTGTTCCATAGGAAGTCCTGTGGCTCCAGTTGCCAGGCTTTAGGTCTAGATAGGCCATTTGGCTTTCAGATTTTCATGTAATTGAAGGTAGTGATCAGTAAGCAAATAGCTGCTGCTCCTGCCTTGGGGGAGGAGGAGTGTGAGACAGGTTATCACAGAATAGATTTTTTGCCTTGTCCTGTTCTAGCTCATCTGCCTGTGCATTTCTCAGAACTGAATGCTGTTGCTCAGGAGCTGTTGCTTTGTTTCATTTTGAAGCTGGGTGCTTGAAGACTCATGATAAGAAGCCTTTTGTCTCCTGATGTTGCTAAAGATAGGAGCGTACTGGAAATCTCTCACTTGCGTTCTTTCCCCCTCTCTAACTCTGCCCTTACCACCATTGGAGAGAGATTTAATGAGGCTCTTCTTGGAAGACTTCAGGCTTCACGTGTTACTTTTGGCAGTGCACTGCATAAACAGGACAGGGAGAAGAGTTTCCATGTGATATGAACTGCTCTTATATTCTGTTCATTAATAGCTGAGTAATTAACATCTGCAAAGGTATTGAACCATGTTGTCTTTAGGTGAAGACTGCTATGGTCATGAGTTCGTGCTTAAGGTTTGTGCACACACAGTTCATGTTTGTAGTGTGTACACCCACATACTTACAAAGACAACACTCAAAGGTTAAGAGTTTTGTAGTTTAAATGTGTAATTTTTATTGCCTCTTGCTGCTTTACACTGTATAGAAAGTCAGATAAATCCTTTGTGCCAAAAGTCCTGTTCTTTTCACGTTGGTGATTGTTTTTAAGATGCTACATTTGCTGTATATTTTGCAAGTTGCTCACCAGTTTCTATTGACAAGCGACATGTTTGAATCTCGTTTTTGCATCAAATGTCAAGTGAGTCCTCATGTGGTAGCTACAAACATATTTGAGGTGATCACCTATCTGGTCAACAGAACCACTAGCTGAATGACATTCTGTCTCTCCTGCCTCTAAATTAGAAATAATTGTGTTTTCTTGTGCTATTGCACTTGAAGTAGAGTTGAGCCTCTTTCTTTCAGTTGGCTAAGTTGCTTTATTGTCTCTTTAAAAGTGTGCTGTGTAAAACTGGCCATGCAGGACTTACTTCTGATTAGCCAAGATCTTTGTTCTTAAATGACTGGAACTGGACGCTTTCAGTTCCCTCAGGATTCCTCTTGTGTTCCCTGAAAGCAGCGTCAGCTTCACTGCAGCCTCTGATACCCAAGGGCAAGGCATTCCTGTCGGTGGCGAACTGGAGTTGGTGCCCGAGTATTGGTGTAACTCTAGTTAAAAATACTAAGTCTTCAAGAAGTTTTGCATGTTCATTAAGTCTACCCAGAACATCTCTTCAGAAAAAGAGGGAGAGCAGGAATCAGAAAGGAAACCATCAGCAAGATTGTGTGTTTGAACCAGGATTCAAATTCTCATTCCTAACATATTGTAGGTAATAAAGTCCTTCCAGATTCAAAATAGTTTGGTTTTGTGCTTTCCAAATGGACCGCCCAGAAAATTTCTTGTATGCTGAGGAAAATTATTCCAAAGTCTTTCATTTTCAGATAAGTCCATTCCTAGACTTTCCTAGCTCAAAAGAAATTGTAAAGCTTAAAGTGTAGATCAGTTGGTCTGGGTCTCTCTCCCACCAAATCCCCTCTTTCCCCACTTACAGGAGAAACACCAGCTATTGCAAAGCATCTGAGTTGCTGTCATGACAAAAAGGACAGTTTAGGGCTAGACAAACCACTCTGAGGTTGCCAGGGTGCACAGTGCCTTCCTGTATTTTGGAGAGCTCAGTTATATAGTCAAGAAATTTTAGTTGTGTTAGTTGGAAAAAAATGTTCCTTTTTGCTGTTTCATGCCTTGTGTGGTCAACTTTGTAGTTTGTACAGATAAAAAGGAGTGCAGTGTGAAATGCAATAAGGAAACTGCTTCAAGAAATGGTTATATGCTCTTGAGAAGAAGGACGGGTTTGTTTTTTCACTCAAACAGGGGACTTCCTCTTGTTGCTTTTGGAACTCAATACCAAAACTCTTAGTTCTTAGTTTCTTTGAGTTCACCTACTCATTTGTGCCTTTCCCCTCTCCTCATTCTCCTTCTTCCCTCTCTGCTACTCCATTGGAAAAAGCCTGCAAATAAATCAAGTTTGATTTCCCACAGATAGGAGTGAGAGAAGGTTTTGTGTAGGAAATAAACATTTTGGGTTCATGCAAACCTCAGTTATACTGCCTCTCCCCAGGAGAAGGTTAGGTTTTGTAATTTTAGGGAACTTCAAACAGAAGAAGCTTTTAAAGGTGGGTTTTGAACAGCTTATGCCGTCGGAGGACCAAGGTATGTGCAACAAACTGTTACTATCACAATGAGACTAAGGAAAAGTTAAGTGTGAGACTTGAATAATAATGTACTGGGTGATGCCAGCTATACCTCAGACTTATGTCTGTGGTATTCAGTTTATCCACCAAAGCTTCTCAAATCTAATCATTTCATGCCACGTACCCTGGCAGTGTTGTATAGCAGCTGTCCTTTTGTAGTTGATGTGTAATTACATCATGAAAAGACTTTAATTACCATATTACTAAATTACCAGCCAGCAATCCTTTCAGGTTCAGCCCTAGCTCACTTCTGTATGGACTATTAGGCTTCTCCAAGCTGAACACTTTTGGTTGGTGTAAAAGGGAGGAAAAATTGTGCTAATTGTAGGTTTTGTTATGAACTATTATTGAGCTTGATGTTATGGCATCACTAATGTCAATGATATAATTAAACTTCTGCTAACGATGCAATCACAGTTCTGTAATAATTATACGTTAACTGCACATGATACCAGAACCCTACTAAAAATGAGGTGATGTATTCAGAGCCTGATAAAAACAACTTGGAAGGAACTGCTTTCATTCTCTAATGGCTTGTCTGATCATTCTTGGACTCTGCCATAAATATACCTACTTGTACAGTCAAAATTCATATCTGAATATCAGCCAAAGCTTTTTCTAATGTTTCTTTCTCTCTCTTTCTTCTTTTCCATGATAAGCATTGTCCATACAGGATTGTCTGATTAGGGACTGATAGTGCTGTAGTCAGCTATCCAATATATAGTACTTTTTTTGGTGAGCATCGAGGCACTGTGTTTTGCTTACCAGTATGACATATTTGCTATGAAAATTAGGCCATTGCAATAGCTGCTTTTTATTTCTTTTCTTTTTTTTAATATAGAATAGTAAATTGTTTCTGGTCATTGTTCTAAATAGTGTTGTTCAATTCTATATTGCCAAAGTGACTTGTACTTCTAAACTGCCATAACACGCCTTGTTAATCTCAGTTCTTTTTAGTTTTATGCTCTTTATTAGGATGTTGTTTTATTGCTACTGATGAAGCAGTTGTAAAACAGGGACTTAATGCTTTTACTGATTACTGCCCAATAATTGTATAACCTCATGCAACATAACATTTGTCCAGTATCACTACAGTGACTGTAATGCAATATGATCATATTAACCATGTTTGGCACGAGCATTGTTCTGGCTTTGTGTTGTCTGGAGCTGCTCAGAGACTGCAGGCACTTCCATCTTGTGCTGTGCTTGGACCCATGTAGGGTAGCTGTGCCTTTAGCATTATACAAGAAGCAGAACATCGCAAGTTGATTTGACTTTTCCATACACCCTGAAACCCTCACTAAATCTGCAAATGGCTTCTTAGGCTTTTCTTGATTTATTGGCAGAACATGGCATCAAAGCAAAGAGCCTGATGTTTCAAAGGCTTCACAGACTTGCAGGGTCACTGAATTTTTTGCTTTGCTTCATCAGCTCTTTTTTATCAGCTTTTTGCCTCCTTGCTTTTGCTCCCCAGTACTTATGTTTTCAGGGCATATTCACACTCTACTTGAACATACATCCTCATGTCCAGAATAGTTTTTCTCCTCCTTGTTGCAAGTGTAAAATTAATGCTAAGGCATTTGAGCTTATTAAATAGTAGGAGTGAATATTCATTGAGTGAATATTTTTGTGATGGTTTTGTGTGGGTGCAGGTGAAGTAGCTTCAAGAGACCAGGTGTGGGAGAGTGTGTTTATAACACAGTCTTCTCCTGGTGTAATAAAATAGTGAATTGAAAACTGAATTTGTTTACCATTTCAATTCTTTCTGGATTTGCTGCTTGTGTTGAAGCTTACTACATTTATACTTCCTCTTCTTTGTCGTGGTGCTTGTCAGCTGCTTCCCTCATGGTTAGTTCTCATTATAGGAAGTCAGATTTGGGACTTAATTTGCTTTTATGAAGTAAATGAGAGCGGCGTGGAAACAGCCACGTATCTGCTGACTGGCAGTGCAGCTTAAATAGAATTTCTGAGAAGTCAGAATTGATGATTCTGAGCCATTTTTGTGGTTCTTGGTGTCTGACCTCTTCCTCGAAGCAGTCCAGCAGGGTCGTTTTTGCCAAAGTGCTAACACTGTGTTAAGGATGGAAACTAAAAAGTGTTCTAATATATTGCTGTTGTAGAATTAGTTTAGTCTTTGGTTTATTGTCTAGGAAGCTTTAATTTTCTGGTTTTTGTAACTACTCATCTTCTAATCTAAATGGTGTGTATTTTCCCTATTTTCTGAGTGGTCTGCCTAAGCCCTCTCTGCATAAGCAACAATAACTGTGCTTCCTACTAGAGAGTTAGAGGTCTCTAGAGGAAAGACTAACTCAGTTACAAGCTTCTCCAGCCTGCCGTATTTGGAAAAGCATTCTATTTCCCTTTCTGCCCCTAAAGATGGGGCGAAGAAAGTTGCAAAACCAGGGCACACCGAGGCTATGCAATCAGTAGGGATTTCTCTTCATTCTCTGAAGTTCTCATTCTTCCAAATTCTCAAGAGATGCCCCTCCAGAGGCAAGAGCAACACTTCCGAATTGTATTTTGGCTGATCTATGGTGCATCTCCTTATTAGGTTATTATTAATTCTCTGACAGAATCACTTGAAAATAAAAAATGTTTGATCATTTCAGGACAACAGATAACAGAGGTTTGCTCACAGGTCTGTGTAGTGAGGAGAGACTGAATTCAAAGCAAAGCAAGTCTCTGCCATGTACATTCTCCTTCACTGACTGCAGTTTGATAGGTGGAGAGGTCTGATCCTGACTAGCCCAAAATGTTGGAAGAGATTAGCCATGTTCAGGACACATGGCCATGTCCTCTCTGTTCCTCCTCTTTTCCTCAGAAGCATGATTTGCAGGCCTGCAGAAAGCCCTTCTCCCCTTTTCCTGCCTGGCATCGTTCGAGGGAGAAGCAGGAGCACAAGATTCATTGGAATAACAGCAACATCAGATACTGCACAATTTTGTGCTGGGTAAAGCTTTTGAAGGCACTTCAAGAAACACTTAAGATGAGGTGTGAAGAAAAGGTGTTGGATCACAAAGAAGTTATTTCACTCAAAGGGCAGTGCTAAGGAAGAGCATTTTCTAGTTATCCAGTGGATGACAAGTTCCAGGTTACTGGCATGTCATATCCAGCACTGACTTGGCAGAAATTATTAATTTGGTAGTAAATGTTTGTAGGCTTTGAAGACAAAACAAATGTCCTACTTCTTTTCCAAACAAGTTTTCCTTGGAGAGCATATGCCTTAGCAATACCTATGGCATTTAGTGAATATTGAAGCTATTGTAAGCATTTTCAGTGAGGGGTACATTCAGTTAAATCTGTGGTCCTGACCACACAGACATTATCTTATGTTCCAGATAATGAGGAAGGAGAAGAGTTTTGGCTATCCAAGTAATACCAGTAAATTGTGAAGCCACAGTTCATTGGTATTGGTTTCCAGGAATAAAGAATTCTATTGACTTTAATTCTCATGGTGTTTCAGCCTTTAAAAAAAAATAAAGAAAAGAAAATAAGCCAGTAAACTATCTTTTTAATCTGTGCCTTTGTAGCTGACCACAGAGACATGCAGGTTCTTCACTGCAGTTTTGCAGGGCCAAGGCATGAAAAACAAGCTGGGCACCTTGGTTCTCTAGCTCCCATCTGTACTTTGGGAGAAGGGCCAGAGGGAGCACCCCAGGCTTGCTTGGTGAGTGTTTCAAAGTCTGCTGTGGTCCTTACTATGTTGAAAAGCTTTTCCAGTCACTTGATTCCAGCAAGCTCAAGGTAGCCCAGGTTGTTCAGTCTTAGCAGCAGCAAGGCAATGCTGCTTGAGCCCTGCTCCTGGGACTTTTAGTGATGGCTCTGGTCACTTCTGTGTGGGTGAATGAAGCGGGGCTTGTGTAAAAATTCACTGATGAAGAGTGAGCAGAGAGCATGAGTTGCAGTCTTTGCTTTTACATCTCAGTCCAGCTTGTTCCAGTATTCTGCAACTGGTACTGAGTTAAGCAGAAAAGCTGAGATCAAAGCAGGTATGACTTTAGGTGCCAAAAGTCATTCTTTCTTTGTCAATGGTAAGACAGTGAAGAGCAGAGAGAAAAAATCCTTGCTTCTTCCATCTTACATGGACAGCCATATCCCAGCCATATTACTGGCAAAATAAACACTGGCTTGCACAGCAATGCCTTCATCCACTAAGCCCAGGTTTAGTTGCCATAGTAACTCATCTTGGAGATGAATGTGATATCCTGGACAGCAGGGAAAAAGACTTTGATTCCACAGATACCAGTCCTGAGGCTCAGAGCTGGCCACAGAGACGTGACTGCACTTCTTTGTTCATTTCTCTGGCACAGCCTGAGTAACTGGGGTATGTTGAGACAGAAACGTGGTGGTCTGTCATCACTGCAACCTTGTACTTAGCTGTGTCCAGATGAAGAATACACTGAAATCATCGGGCCAAAATGAATCCTGAGAGGGCAATAAATCTCCAACCTAAGGGTATGGGAACCAACAGTGGGCAGTTTTTGTGTGCTAGTAGTGTCACTATAAACTGGCTTGTAATAGCTTTCTAGCTGCCAGCTGAAGCCCTTTCAGAAAGATTGATGTGTTGAGATGTAAACCACCGGGAAAGTACACACAATTAATTACAGAGCATTTCAGTTTAGTTTGTTGCCATTTGAGTTAGTACTACTGGAGCTGGCATAGACAATACTACAAGTGTATAGGTAAACTTATAAAGTCACTGCTGATTCTGTAGCAAAGTTACTTTGCTGATTAAATAAACAAGAACATTGCATACAGATAGCCAGTGCCATTGCTTTAGTGGGGGGGTGGGCATAACAAAAAAATATATAATTAGCCCTATAATGAAACACTGTTAATAAAGCCAGCTGCTAATAATAACTCCATACTTAGATTTCATCAGCCAAGCAACACACTTGAGAACTTAAATGAGAGCAGGGAATTCACAGTAGAGTCCCATGGGAATGGAGCTGCAGCTCACTGAAGAGGCACTGACAACTTGAAGCATACATCTCCAGGGGTCAAAAATGATGGGGCAACGTGTCTTCTCCAGGCTATCTCCTCTGTGGACAGCCTGCAAGCTCAGCATTACATTTAATTTAAAACTGTAGAGTAGTGATGCAGAAACAACTGGAGTAATTTAGTTCCATTGTTGGTGACAGCCAGGTGCTTCTCATGGTTAGATGCAATATATAGGACAGAGGGAGACTGCCAGCAGTAGAAAATCCCTTTAACTGCTGCTTACTAAGTTGTTAGTGAATACATGAGATGGAATACCAGATCAGTTCTAAAAATTCTGATTTCTGTTATTTTTGGTGGCAGTAAGGAAAATCCTGACTGGCTCAGGTGCTAGTGTAGATGAGAAGTAAGTCTTTCCATGGAAATCTATATTATTCTTCTTACAGAAACAGTTTCTATTTGCCTATTTGCAATCCTTTATTAAAAATAATACAATTAATTCAGAAAAATCAGACCACCAGAATAGTGGCTTTAGAGTATTTCAGCAGCCTCATTGTGCCCAGAGGCCTTCTCCAAAGGAATCACTAAATAAACACTAGAAATATAAATATGAATGAGTCAGGTAATTGGAAACAGCATAAATCTCTACATGTGTGTGCACAGGAACAGCTCATGTGCTTGCAGGTGCCTCTGAAAGATAACTTTCTGGGGGTTTGCAGGGACTGGGTTTCATAATCTCCTTCTCTGCTTCTTTTCAAAGGCGGGAGAGACGTAGCGTGCTTGGCTCCATGCTGCGGCGCAGGCGTAAAGAAGGGCCTTGAAGGAAATTCTTGGGAATGCCCAGTCAGTCTCCTGGTGGAGCAAGGGCTGCCCTTGGCAGTTGTGCTGCTGAGATACTGACCCTTGGAGCAGCCAGTGGTGGCTGGCAGTCTGCAAAAAGCATGAGCAGAGGTTTGGGAGTGATCTTCATTGTTCTGGCAGGAAATGCCAGAGCACGCTCCTGTAGGAAATTACTTTTGCAATACTTCAGCAAGGCAAGTTCTCACACCTTTTATTGGCTTGAGGGAGCTGAAGTTCCCCCAAGTGATGAATGAAAGTGTCTGAGCAGCCTGCTATAACCCACCGAGTAACACGAAGCTACATTGTCACAGGAAGAGCCACAAGCAGTGAGAGTCTGCTCCCGCTTAATGCTGGTTTTGTTCGGCTGAAAGAAAAATGATGCAGTGTTTCTATCCTGTCACAACGTTTCTGTGAACAGGCTCATGCTTCTGCTGAAAAACAGGAAGAAATCAGGGTGGCAGGACTGTTGAGTGGCAGTAAATGGAAAATCAGGACAATTTTCACTGGCTCTACTCCTTCCCTGGTTTGTTGCTTTTCTTCTTGATAGTGATGCCAAGTAAGAGTTGGGGCATTATCTTAGGTATTATGAGTGGGAGGCAGCCTGGGTGTTTTTACCATTGGTGTTGCTGAGGGTTGCTGCTTCCACCTGATGGTGGTGATGGTGATGGATATGTCATCACTGGAACCTGTTTTAATGACAGCTAAATGTTATAAAATGGTTTGCTTCACTATCCTCAGCCTGCCTTAATTCATAAAATTAAGAACATAATTTAAAGGTTTGGCATCTATAGTTCCATTTTGTTAGTGAATACATGGGATGGAATATGAGATCAGTTCCATAGTTATTGCCAGTGCAGTGAGGTGTTTGTTTACCAGGTTTCTAAAGAAACATTGATAAACTGGTCTGTGTGGGACTAAATGAGGGTAATTCAGTTTGAAGTAAGTAAAACCAAAGTGCCAATGCTGAATGTATTAAAAGTCAGCAGTAATCATAATGGCTTTAAGTTCCAGTACTTCATTTACAGAAGAGAAAAACAATTCTCATTTTAATGATTTTATAGTCATTGTCTTTCACTTCCTAGCAATTAAGAAAAGGTAAAGAAATAAAAAAAAAACCCACAATTGGTTTGAAGCTTACCAGACATTAGCATTGATCTTCTCTGGTTTGTTTAAATATATGCATTTAGTTACCAAAGTAAACAAATAACCGTATAGACTGATTACATAGCTCTAGGATTTACTTTCTTTTTTCCACAGCTATCTTGTGACACACCTAATTAAAATCTACTGCTTAGTTCCCCTTTGAATGTAATAAAACCCTGCCTTATTCTTTGTGTCAGTTTAATCCCTCTTTCTTTTTCATTGACACATTTCTAATACCTTTGCAGACAGGCCAGACACTTCTGCTTCATCTGTGCTGAATCCACATGCTTAACACCTTTTGACAAAATGGATACAACCTCCCTGTGGCTTGGAATTGATATACACTGTCAAAAAGGGTTTTCTGAATGGTCTTTCTCTGTCATCTTTACCAGATTTTTATCCTGTGTTGTAGAAATGTGCAGTTTAATGTTGCATTTCAAATCACTTTTGGCTGAAAAAGTGTGTAATGGAATCAGGGTGTCCCCTGAATACTCCTAGCAGTTGGAGATGTTTCTTTGTTTTGAACACCAGAATCCCAATAGACCTGTGACAGCAGTGGAATTACACTTTTGACCTTGTTCACTAAAGTGTTGCTTTCTCTGTATGATTAAATGAGAGTAACCAACAAGAGCTTCCTCTAAAATGTATGAGTGTCCTCTATTTGTTTCTCCTAAGAAACACAGAAAGGATGCTGTGCAATTTTCAGCTGATTGTGTTTTCCACAAAAGAGAAAACAAACAAACAAAAAAACCCCAAACCCTGCTTGATTCAAGGAGAGGTGGTAATTGTTAGCCCTATTAAAAATGTAAAAGCAGTTGAGATATCAATATTTTCCTTAAGCTGGTGTTGTTGCTACATCCTGAGCATCACAGCAGCAGTGGCAGATTTTTATCCTTTTGTTGCTTCCCTCTCCATGTATTTTAAAAGCTGATGTATACCAAGGCACCAAATACCATTTCTAAGTATTGAATCTGTATATAGAAAAAAACCATGTACTTAATGTTCTGTGTGAATTTAGCTGATCATTATGGACTACACAGTCATGTCAATCCTAAAGATAAATGTACTCTTTTCTGTACATGCACATGCAGCCTTTTAAGCTCCTGGTGTTTCTTTTCATTTGCATGTGACTGAGCAGCCATAGCTGGCTGTAGGATTTGCCATGACTGCTGGTCCTGCCTTGTGCATTGAGCCACTGGCACATCTCTTGCTCCCCATTTAGTTATTCAGGGCATGACTTCTCTGGATCAGAAGAACTTGATGGGCCAGAAGAGATACAAAATCAGATTCTTGTCTCTTCTGTTTTAGGCTACTTCAGCTGTGTTTGGGGGAATTTTTTTACTGTGGATATCCCAGCTCTGAATTAGTGAACATACTTTTATTGTCATGCAGAGCTTGTGAAATGCAATGGCAAGTACAATCCTGTAGTTCCTGTGGGTTGGGAGTTAGGGTTCAAAAGAGAGGAAAGGACTCGGGAAAATCTAGTTTGTTTTTAGAAGAGATCAGAATAAGTGACTTACTGGCCTCTGTGGCCTCAAGACTTCAGAGCAGTTTCTCACTGTAGTCAATGCTGTGTGGAGAGGGCATCAGAGCATGGAGGGCAATGCACTAAGGAGGCTGCAGATCTGTGACTCCCAATTTCCAATCCTGCCAAAAAAAAGCTTTTGTTTTTTAATTACTATTTCATTGGTGATATAAATTAATGATTGGTATGGGTCTGAAGAAACCTTGTCATCAGAGAATATTTGGTTAGTGTTGACATACTTGTTCTCTGCAAACATGAATCATCCATCTGCCTTTGGCAGGCTTGCCCTGTGGCTCTGCTATAATGTGTTTCACCAGTGTGGTGGAAATTAAAATGTCACTATTAAACATGGCAGAATCAGATGCTCTCTGAGCACCACATCTATTCAAGGAGTTCTTGCTTCCTATGTAGTTATTTCTGACAGTTTAATAGGACAGCTGTATTCTGGCATAAAATGATGCATTCATACATCCTCAATACATGAGGAGTCAAATGCTTTCAGAACACTACTTCCTTGCATACATGCATGTTTCATGCATGGCAGAAGCAGTAATGCTCATGTAACACCATGTTGTTGCTTAGTCCATTAGGAAGTGTAAAGTCAAAATTAATTGTCCTGCAGGACCATAAAGAGTGGGTCTCTAAAAGCAGTTGCTGGAGCTGTTTGCAGCTGCTGCATCAGCCAGGCTCCCTCCTCATGAGCAGTTATTGACTCTGGGCTATTGAATTCAGGGCTCTGGAGGTTGCTGGGTGGAAAAAGCCTTCAGTTGCTGCTTGGCAGCTCTGTCACTGCAAGGTCATGGAAAGGGCACTTCAGTTTCCAAACCCAATTAGGGCCTTATTCGGCACCTTTTCAACCACGGGAGAAAATCCCACTGAGTAGGGATGGCTCCCAGGCCAGGCTTTTGCACCCAGCCTCCTCAGTCAGACAGCCAACAAATGTGTCCATTTTTGTCACTTGGGCCATCAGAAATACCCTTTGCTGTCATGAAACAGCTAAGCACTTAGTGCAGAAAGGTAGAGAGCCCAGGACGGGCTTATAAGCTCACCACAGTTGAATTTGGACCAGTGCCTTGTACATGTATGTCTGTGTCCCTCCCATTACTCATATCTAGAGCTGTCTCATTCCTCAGATCAAATCATTTGACTCTTATGAGCAGCTGTAACTTTTAAGTTGAATAAAATCCAAATGCTGAAAACACTAATGAAAAACATAAAACTCTCTTTTACCAGTTATCAACAGTATTGCTTTAATTCCTCCCCCTCTGAAGATTGTGTGTGTGTGTGTGTGTGTGTGTGTGTGTGTGTGTGCTGGGTTGTGCTTTTCATCTCAGGTGGCTGCCAATTCTGGTGAAAATAAGTTGAGCTATGAGAGGTTGACCCGCTCGCCTCTGAATTGCTTTTTATATGATGTGAGTCCCTCAGGGCCCAATTCTACCCATAGAAGTGAGAATGACAGCTATCAACATATATAGGAACTATGTCAATGTGCACAAAGAAAAAGGTGAACCCCAGACTGGTCTGAGTGGTCTTTAAAATATGGATTTCCTGTGAAATGGTGATTAAAGGGGAAGCTAAGAATAATTAGAAAATTAGCCTGATGTGCTAGCAGTTATATCAATGTGTGGTTTTATATTAGCTCTTTCAGACAAGCAAAAGATCAGAAAATCCCTTATGACTCACTTAAACTAGTGTGTAAAATTTGTGTCTGATCAGCTCCTTTGATCAGTCTAGTCTAGACTGTTGCCAGAGTACATACTCTGTACTAAACTCACAGACCCCTTAAGTGGAGGCCTACTCAAGTGAATCAAATGACATATTAAAAGTTATATAAAATGTTAACTGTCTGAGTAAATTAATCTGGTTCAAAGCTGAATAGTTGAATACCTTAGGAATTGCAAAAATAAAAACAAAGGTGTTATAGCAGAAGAGAGATGGTAGAGTACTTAAATAATATTTAAATTACCGTCTCAGAAATGCAAAAGAAAAATTTTCAGCAAAATTTTATTATTTTTAATTGGATAGGCATTTTTTTAAGCCTATGATGTAGATGGATTCCATAAAGGGGAAAAAAATCTGTCAAAATTTATGCACACTTTATTTAGGAAATTAAAGAGTTGAAAGTACCATGTCTGTCTCAAGTACATAATATTGGTTTTACTTAAGGGCCAGTGGGAACCTTCAGTATGTAGGCTGCACTCTTGCCACCTGTAATTTCTACACGGTATTACTTGCAAGGAAGTACTGCAAGTCCAAGAGCAGTAAATTTGTTACCTTTCAAAACAAAGCAGTTTTCCCCTCATTGCCAGAGCCTCTTCCTACATCTCCCATTGTTGTACCATCCTGAACCCACCTGCTCTTTGCCACACGGATCTCAGAAATGTGAACAGTTCATTTACTCATAGATAATGCTGCTGCCTTTTGCATACTAGCAATAGTAGCTGACAATTTGGAGACAATTTTGGTCCAATGACCTATCCACAAGACTTGGAGATCTATCCAGTGACACTAATTTTAGAAATTCAGGTTTGCACCTGAGTTGGTTTTCGTAAGATGCCTGTGTTTTGAGTTTAGAAGTTTAAGTTTTCAGTCTTTGTGTGCCTACCATATATGTTGGTTGCATTGTAGTGCCATCAGAACACCTGGCACAGAAGTAATGACAGCAAATCAATCTAATTATCAAGGGAAGTAAGCTAGCTCATAAATAGGACGTCAGTGGAGTGATACCATCACAGAAATGGGACCATTTAAAATGTAGAGAAAATGGAATCCAAGTGGCAAATGCTTTTCTTAGCTACACTAAATTCTGTCTAAATTCTAGAGGAGAGCTGGTGCGCTTGCTATCCAAACCACTGAATTAAGCTGCTGATGGCTGAGAAACAGTTTGACTACAGGCATTGAAGTCTGTGGGATGATACATAGTTTATCAAGCTCTTCAAAAGTGCCAGGCATTGCTCTACTTACAGAGCTGCCTAAATAATGGAAAGATAAAGGAACATAGTTCTGTGAGTGAATACATTAATGTAGAACGCAATAGAAATATTGGGTAAATTCTTCCCTCCTGTCACTTGTGTTCCAGCCAGTGGCATTACACCAGGGAAAGATTGGACCATATTTTGTGTGCAGCATAGCAGATTGTTATGAGGCAAGAGGCAGGCGTTTGAGAAAATTTTCTCTCTGCCATTTGCAGAAATGTGTGTGTGAAATCTCCTGGCTAAGTTACAGTCATTCCATTCCATGCCATCTTTCAGCAGGTAACTAGTTACATTTGTGTTAAATAGGATTTGCTTTGCTATTTCCATTTGCTCTTGGAGCAGAAATGTTCTGACATGACATATGACTAATCAATAATTGGAAAGTGCTTGGATGAGTCATTTGAAGGCAGTAGTTTAGACAGTGTCAGCCACAACTGGTATTAAAACCTGTGAAGAGTTGTTCTACAATCAGTGATTCTGCAGCATCTCCTCTGGGTGTCTGCATTTCACTTAATAAAGATACCCTATAGACATCAATTGAAATAACTCTTGCCTTTGTTGCTTGGATGTTTTTGTGAGCTCTAAAATGAATTTGGCTTATACAAGTAGGCTTTGTTACCCAGCCTAAAGGATGCAGGGCAGGATTTACCCTGTTCTGCTGAAAATCTCAGTAGAAAAGAAATGGCTTTGTTTGACTGTGTTTCTGAAGAGAATAAGAGTGTGACTGTACCTGATGGTTTTCTGGGGGATTTTTACTTTTTTTTTTTTCTATGCTGATGATGTTTTATTACTTTTACAGGGCTATAATAATCCGAAATGGCGAAGTCATTCCAATGTCTTCAGAATTCACTCCAGAGACTGAACGCCAGCGACTTCAGTATCTGGTAAGAGACCTGAAGACCAAATCAGGTGCTGCTGATGACAAGCATTGTCCAGTAATATCTAGGGCTCAGAGGAATGCTTGCTAAGTTACTGTGGCACAGAGAAGGATGATGTGTCCACTGAACACCAGTGACAGGTCATGTATGTCTTTAAGCCATCAGCCAATGTGGAGAAAATCCTGGTGGTGCAAATCTCAATGAAAGGAGTATTACCTCTTTGGGTGGAGGCCATCAATTAGCATGGCTGTGCTTGTGTATCTTGTTCAGCTGCAGACCCTTCAGCAGCTCATTGGTGTTGGATTTTTGAGAGCTCAGACATAGAGCTAATGAGCCACAGATGTATTTCAATCCATCCCAGTGCTTGCTGTGTGACAATATAAAATACCACAGACTGCTCTTGGTTTGTATGTGAATGATATTGCAGAGTCTGATCAATTTACTCTAACAGTATGCTGGTAGTATCTCCATCAGGGAAAAGATATCCAGCTTAGGGGTGATCTCAGTGAACATTGGTAGCTGCAGGATAGGATGAGTGATCAAAAACTAGTTTTATTTACTGTAGCAGAGCCCATAAAGCTGAGACAGGGTGACTAGCTGGGGACACATGGGATGCTTTATAGACCAAGCTGTATTGGCTGATAAGCTGCCTGAGTAATATAAGTCAAAATGTATGGTGTTATTTTTCATACAAACTGTCTTGTTACTTTTTAAGGTTTTCATCAATGGACAGATCAGTTGGTTGAAGTCGATCAGTTTGTCAAAATGTCATTCCTAACATGGCTGAGAGATTTCCTTCGTGCTTCTTCTCGTCTTCTGCTTTTTCCTTTTAGATATTTAAGCTTCAGCCAAGGCAGGCTCATTCTCAGCCTTGCCTGACTCAAGGTGGACAGGCCAAGGCTAGTGGTGTTCCTAGATCTTAAGGTGTCTTCTATTTTCAGCCTGGACCAAGGACTGTGCTTTGAAACTAGACAAAATGCCAGTGTTTGAAAGGTGGTGGTGGAAGGTTTTAAAGAAAAAATTGTGTTTCCTCAGTTGTCACATTTAATTGTTTTTCAGTCGGATTCATTGGCTTGAAGCTGAAAATTTCAGAGGAAATACTGCTTTGGGACTATTCATATTCAGAGACCAAATGGAAAAGAGACCTAATAAATATTTACAGTTCAGTTACAGTTAAAATAATTTGTTTGCCTCTAAAATAAAAGGTATCTTTAGCATCTAGGGAGTCTGCTACCTCTGTAGGAAAAATGAGATAAAACATTGCCTACAAGGTATTTTTTTTTCCTTTTGATGTCCTTTCTGGCTTATATTTGAAACCAGTAGCTGATCTGAAAAGCAGTTCTGCTGTTTCCTGTGGAAAATTCCTTTACTGTTGTTTGTCTATTTTAATTCTGTATGTAACAAATATGCCAGGTCTATGGGTATCATGTTCAAAGAGAATACATGCAAGACAGCAAGAGCGTGAAACAAAATTACAGATCATTTCAAACATAACACTCGCTAAGTAAGATTTTTACTCTCTGTTTAAGAAAAAGATGACCCTAAGTTTCTTGCAAGGTTGGCATAAGCATTACACTCCAAAGTTTGCATCTAATCTTGCTGATTAGATACCAAATAATTCCTCTTACTCATGTGTCTGTCCCCAGGTTCTGCTATCAGTCTGTTATTCTACCATCATCTCTCCTCTGTTGTTCCTGTCTGAAAGTATTTACTTGAGTCTGTTTTCTTATTTGCAGTTAAAGCTGAGTTGCTTTGTTTCAAACATGTTGTGCTGCTCTTCCTGCACAATAGGAGGAAAATCACTTAATCACTTTAGCATTAATATTTTACTTGGTGAATCCAGAGAATACTGTTCACTATGAGGAAGTTACTGCACAAGCAAAGGGAGGGTATGGATTTACAGCCTGCAGGCTGTTCCCTGTGCAGCACACACTGTTGGTGCAGTCAGGATGAGGGAGCTTCCCTCTGCCTTTAGTGCCTGTTGATTGCTTCAGTCACACAGGATGTTCTTTTAAGCCCTCTTTTCTGAGTCTTAATTTCTGTGTGGGAAGAAATCCATGGGATAATGAGTTTACTCTTAGATAAAACTGTGTTTCAGCTAGTACTGATTGAGTAACTGAGATGGGAGGGAAGCAGATGTTTACACTGTCCTGGCAGGTTTATTGCCATGTATCCAAGCATGGCCTTAGTAGTAGGCTTCTGGCATGGAAACCTGAACAGAACAAGTTGACTATCCAGTCATTCTGACTCTGAGCCTCACTCCACAGGAGGGGAGGGGGGGTGGCAGCATCCAGCTGCAGACTTCAGGCAAGCTGTATGGCAGAGACAGACTTCTGTGTTGGGCAGCTTGTGAGAGTATTGCAGAAGGCAATCAATCCTTCAGTCAGAGAGCACTTCTGAAGATGCAAAGTGTGAAAGCTTTGTACCAGTAATCCCTTGGTCCTTTGGCTTCTGTAGAGGTTCACTGCACCGTGCTGCTTCTCTTCCACTGGTGGGCATTCAAAAGCCTCCTCTTCTTCTGAATTTCTGTGTCTCTTTTTTTTTTTTTACCACTGTAGCAGGAGAGCTTGGGAAAAATCCTGGCTTCCCATATCCCTGTGTCTTGAAAGAAAAATAATCCAGTATTTACTGGGAACTGCTCTGGTACATTCAGCAGTTGTGCAGGCAATGACAGCCAGAAGTAATTTTTTCTTTCATCATCTGAGGAGGTTATTAATTTCAGTCGTGATAGTCTAAATTGCAACAGTAAATAGGTTAGATTTTGTTACTTATTCCCTTGGAAAATGTGTTTAAAATGAATGGTGAATTGAATATACTGCAGTATTTCTATTAGTTACTGAAGTTGCATTTTCAAGATGTCACGTGAGGTCAGTGTGGTGTTTGTAGCATCTTCATGTGTACAGCCAAACAGCCCCTCGAAAATTCACCAGAAATGGTGCACCACTGCTACCAGTGCAGCTGTCACTGCTAGTAGAGACTGGATGGCCACCAGTGACAGTGACCATGGGTGCTTTTTGTGTTTGCCACCATTCAAGCAAAGGTTCATGAGCCCAGATAGTCATGGGCTCGAAAGGGATCTATTCCTCTTTTGTTGCTCAGGTGAGGATAAAAGTAACTAACTCATCTGCAGAAGGATGCCTGCAGAACTTGAGCCTGAAGAGGAAATGCACCTAAATGTCCAAGCAGCACTTTGATTACAAGTCAGTCAAGATGTAATTCTCTTACAGTTTGTGCCTCCTTGTATCACCCAGTGTAGGATTGCTTCAGCCACCTGACACAGTGGATGATGCTGTGGTAAAAGAGATGTGTGGTTCCATGGAAGGGGTTCTGGCCTTTCACAAGATGAGAGACCAATGAAGAGATGGATTTGGCTTCTATTCTTCTCCTTCCCTTTACCACCACATCCTTTAATTTTAATCTCTCTCTGGTTTAAATGTGTCACTATGATGATGGCTGAGTCATTTGCAAAACTTCTGGGTGCACTGGGCTGTGCATGCTGTTGTGAGCAGTAGTCCCATATAGTAGAATATGCTTTTGGAGAAAAGGGCACAATATGATAAAAGTATAAAGTTGTGAGATATAGTTGGTGTAGAGGAAAGCAGCAATTCTGAAAGTAGCACAGAATACAGTGAAACCACTGGTGCCAGCGACCTTCTAGTGCAGTGCCTACTGAAGGAGCTGGAAAAGGCATTGGCAGGCCCTACTGAGGTACAGATAAGATAAATGCAATGTTTCCTGCCACCTAATTAACTGGCATGCTAATATGTAAGTCTAGGTTTATCTTAATTTCATGTTTGCTTTTCTAATCACCAGGAAACACAGTAGGAAGTAAATGGCCTTTTTGAAGAACTATGACTAATATTTCCTTGACTGAACTCCATTTTAAACAACTAATTTTGAATGCAATACATCCAGCCACAAAATACACCATAAAATGGCAGAGTACCAAAAACACATGATGCAGACTGTGCCAGATTTATGCCAAAAAGTTCTAATAGCTTCTGAAAAAGAAAATACGTTAAATGTTCCAGTTCCATAACACAGAATAACAATGTTGTCTGAACATACTTTGTAAGGATATAGGAAGTGTTTGACAGCCACACTATTTGTTAAATTTCAGGTTTTCTAAGTGATGTTTCTGATTTGAGGTTCTTGCAAATTGAGACAAAACAAATTTAAAAATGGAAATTATGTTGCATCATCACAGGTGAAATTCTGGTAGTCAGTTCACTTATCATTTTTGTTTCTTGTTTGATCAGTTGAGGGGATTTCATGGTTCTTCTTGTATATCTATTTGTAAGATCTCTAGATTTTTAAAGTTTTGCTTTTTATTTGTTTTCTGGTTCTGCCACCCAGCATGACTTTGTTGAGGTGGGGAGAAGAGCCTTGCCTTGTATATGGAGAACAGTCCTCAACAAACCCAGCTGGAAGTTGCAGCTTTTATGGTAGACTTCTATAGCAGAACATTCTTCTCTCTGTAGAATTACCAGTGAAGCATCAAAAATAACTGTTTTTAAAAAGGTAAAAAGTATGAAACATTTAAAAATAAAGCAAAGCACAACAAAAATCCCATTTCTTCACATGCGAATTCAGATCACAGACACCAGAAGCTTCCAAATTGCTCTTTTCCCTCTGTTTCACTGACGCCAAAAATATTAGAATCAAGTTAAGATCCCTGGATTGTAAATCAAGCATTGAGGCTTGGCTGCAGAAGAGAAGTCTTATTTGAACATTAGCAGTCCACTGGTAACTGTGCCAGCTTTATTAATCTTATTTCAGTTGTGACCTCAGACTTTCCATCTGAGTAAATCTTTAAGCAATGCAGTCTCTCCTGATCACTTTACCTTTTCAATAAGATTTTTAAGGGAAAAAAATGCTAAAAGGCTGTAATGTTTTTCTTCTGGACCTCTGATTCAGACTAGTAATCTCACAATCTGAAGGTTAGATAACTCCATTTTGATATCAGGTGGTTTTCTTCTTTAAGTATGACCTTGTTTTGTAGGCAGGCAACAGTCTTTAGCTAGTAGTGGTTTATAGTGTTTTAATCAAGATAGGCTGTGCATTTTTAAAAGTGAAATGAATTGCACTTTCAAAACAGACTGACTTAATTGTTTATAGTATCAAAGACCAGAAAAGTTTTTCAAAATACCAGAAAAAACCCAGCTCTTTGTTATTATACAAACAACAAATATCTTTCATATGTTGTGATACATCAAATCATTAGGAATTTTCATCTTTTTTGCAACTGGAATGAAAATAAATAAAATAAAAAGCTTACGTGTACTTTTAAATGAAGAAGTTCCAGAGTTCTGTAAGTAAGAAGAGCCTCATGTGCACTAATACTGCTGAACCTCTCAAAAGTCACTAGTGCTTCTCAACCATTTCTGTAATCAGGAGAGGGATCCAATCAGAGGGTCCTTGACACCACTGTTTGGGTGGAGAAGGGGACCTTGGCTGACTGTAGACTGAAGGAAATAAAAATGTAATTCTCTTAACTGTAGACAGAGAGAATTTGATGGAATTCCTGTTCCAGGAAGGGATCGTGATGTCAAGATCACACTTGTGTGCTTGAAAGCCACCTCTTGAAAGCAGAATCCAGTCTTGTTGGCTACATACAGCAACCTTTCTCAGTCCTGTTTCAACCAAGCTTGAGGTGTTATCTGAAAGAATGTCTGGTGATGGGAACAGGGACAAGCTGATAAAAAGTTAGCCTTGTGATGTGCTGAGCCTGATAGAGCTCCTATTAAATTGAGTGGGAGCAGGCTCAACTATTAAATGCAGGAAATATTTTATTGTGAACTATCTGCATGACAGATGCCAGGTAGATCAATAAGAGCTTCCAGTGCTTCCTGCTGCTTACCTTTGATGAGCACTAGATTTATGACATACACACAATCTAAACCCCCGCTCATTTCATCTCCCTTGATGGCAGCTGCTGCTGAAGATAAGACAGACTTTATTGCTTTAACTGGCTGGATAAGGAAAAAGAGTTATCTGCAAGAAGGTTAAGAAATGCAACTTTTTTCAGTTCCCTAGCCAGTTTGACTGTGTCTTTCATAAGAGCTCACTCACAATGCAGCTTTGCGGAGGAAGAGAGAAAGGCTTGTTTATTTGAGTACTAAAGAAAAAGGAGTGAGATTTATTTCAGAAAGAAGAAATGGAGTATTTTTAGGATTAACCTATCATATCAAGTGATCTGTGTATAAATTCAATCCAAAAATTTACACAGTGGAGGAAGAGCCTTGTGATGCTCTCAACTATGGTCAG
Organism: Notiomystis cincta; assembly: GCA_013398075.1. Lineage (NCBI taxonomy): Eukaryota > Metazoa > Chordata > Aves > Passeriformes > Notiomystidae > Notiomystis > Notiomystis cincta. Next base: position 457,394 of record VZRX01022857.1, read on the forward strand.
CTTTGGATAACACGAGCCAGAGGCACAACTCTGGCAGAGGCCTCCCAGCATCTGCAGAGCAGTGCACCAGAAAGGACATAAGCAGCATTTGAGCATTAAAACCATCAAAGACCTTAGTTTCAGTTATGACACAAAACTGCTGCTGCTTTTCTAAAAGTCTATTTTGCATGAAGGAAGTAGTTTTTCAAAAACAACAAAATAAATTGCTCTGTAGCTTGTGTTTATTTGTAGTGTCATGTGTGATGGGGTGCATTTTTCTGGAGGCGGTGACAATTAAAGCGTGATTGCAATATTAGGTTTTCAGTGTTATTGGCATAGCTGAACTGGGAGTCAAAAAGCTTGAGCTTCACTGCACACTCACTCCTCCAAGTCTCTCCATGGCTTTGTGTTTGATCATTCCTTTCTCTCTTGCTGACTTACAAGAGGGCATGTGTTCTGTTTTACAAAGCTCTGCAGACTGCTTCAGGGTCAATGGATGAAGTGTAGTTTAGAGATCTCAAATCTTGAGGAGCAGGGAGAAGACATGAAGGATTTTGAGGGCAAGAGAACTTTTCCCTATAAGGCTACTGCTGGATATCAGGCAGGGTCAGAATGGGTATGTGCATTGTTTGCTGAAATGGAGCACATCACCTTCCTTATTTAAAAAGAAGGGTAGAGGAGGGGGTAGAATTTTTGTGGGAAGGGACCAGGAAGGGGTGGTAATACTATCTCATTAAAAATAGATGATGTCTTGTTTTATGTGGTGTCTGTGGTTTGATTTCTGCCTGCAGGCTTACATGCAGCCTCACTTGCTGGGAAATGAATTCACACATTTAGAGTTTCCACGGAGGGTGCAGCGCAAGGAAGTTGGAAAGAGGATGCTGTACCGCGACTTCAACATGACTGGCTGGTAAGAATGTGTCCTTCTCAGCATGGGCTCAGCCTTCTCCCCAGCCAATGCCTGCTTTGTGCCTATCTTTGATTAGTGTAAGCTGTATCAAACATGGAGGTGTACCCGTTTGTACTAAAAGAAAAGGCATTTCCTTCTTTCAGATGTATCTTTCTTCTAGAAGATAATGCTTTAAATAAGTTGACCTTCCTTCAGAGAGTTCATTTTAACATGTGCACACTCAAAGCAGAGCAAGCATATAAAGGCAAAGATGTGCCAGGGGATCTTTCTGAAAGCTAAACAATTTTCCTGTCTTGGAAGTAACTTTTTACAAATTCTGGATCAGTGGGTCAGACATTTGTCTTTTAAACCACGACATTGGGCCATCATACCTTCACATGCTGAGGAAAACTTGCAGCAGGGAAGAGCTGCCTCCCCTACTCCACTGCAACTGGCCTTTGATTTGGATATCCCTTGAGGAATTGTTTTAGACATGGGCCTATCTGAACACAAGCAGCCTAAAATGAAAATGCTTGAATGAACAGCAGGGACTTAAAGAAGTGAAGACAGAAAGAATGATGTGGGGTTTTTCGTTTCTGGCTAAATGTCTTCATTGTTTCTCTGTTGGTTCAAGAGGCTCCTTGGAGAAGCCCTAATCTTTGCTGTTGTGAGTTCTGTGTGTGACCTATAAAGGCAAAAGCCTGGTGTATGCAAATGGTCTTCATTTCCGTGACATTTGTGTTTTAGCATCCGTAGTAAATGTCCTTTCAGGAGGAGAAAGAACAGAGGAGTTAAAAAGAAAGCCTGTTTTAGGTTTGGAAGCCTGGATGCTCACATACAACTACAGCTCTGCCTAACTTTTGATTTGTTCCATTCTTTATGGACCATAAATATAATGATGTTTTAATGGCAGAATAATGATCTAAGTTTAATATAATCTGAAGTGTTTGTGCAGAACATGTAAATCTGAGAATAACCATCATTGTCTGTCATCTTGAACAGCTGCTAGTAGAATATGCAGTTTCACCCTGAGAATGATGACTTCACATTTTAAAAAGGCTACAGGCATGAGCAAAAGAATAGGAACAGAATGAGAACATTGGATCAACTGAGGACTTAGACAGCAAAACATTTGGAAGATCATGAGACACTCTCCCAATTTCTGCAAAAGGAGGGGGTTTTTTTGTTAAACTCCCAGATGTCTCTGGAGGCACCAGTAAAGAATGGTTTCATGTAGTCTTCCAAAAGCTCTTTTTCAAGATGTGACATGCCAATTAGAAGGAAAAACATGTGGGGGAGAGCTACAGAAGTATCATAGGCCAGGAACTTCCTGAGAGGAGGGCAAGAACAGATTTCTGTCATCATGGTTGGAAGGCAAAGAGGGTTTCTTGAGGTTCATGGGAGCTGGTTTGCATTTCCGTGGTTGGTTAGTGGTCTGGAAAGGAAATGAAGTTGGAATGATTGAAGTTGCAGCATTGGTAGGTGACACCACAGCTCTTTTCCTACTAAACAAGAATGACCATGAGGTACTGCAAAGAATGAAGTGATTAACGCAAATGGGCATCACAGTGATCAAATTTGGTATTGATAAATACAAAGTAAAGCATGAAGAGGAAAAAATAACTATTTATGCACACTAAAGGTTCCAAATGAAATGTCAGAAAACTCAGTGGAAGTTTTGCTTACTACAGGATTTTTTCCAGTCCAAATCACCAGCAGAATGTTAAGATTTGTGCAGCAATGGAAAGTTTAAAAGTGAAGTGAAGAGATAATTCTGTATATTAGTTTCTACCTCACCTGTGAATGTGTGCATAGCACTTTACCTTATCCAAAACAGTTATTACATAGCTCATACTGTTTGGCATTACAAAAAGGAAGAGAAATTCTAAATGTAGAATAATGAGTAAGGTAGAAGGGCTTTGGTAAATCAAACTGGCAGATTTGATTCAATGTGTTGCTTTTCAGTACTGGTTTGTGAACTCTCTTAGCTGTAGCATATAGCAGGGAGGAGAAGACAGTTATTTTCCAGTTGATTTTCTGAATTTCTTGAAGTCTAGGACACATGTTGATCCAGTTAGAGATTCTAATATGGTCAATGCAAAAATTGCCACTAGTTCAGTACAAATATGCTTAGCTGTAAGCGGTTATTCTGGAATAAATGCTTGAACTGTGACTTGAAAATTCAAGTCTGAATTCATCACAGTATTGTCCCAGAAAAAGGTGACCTGTGCCAAAGCATGTGGAGCATGTGGAGGCTGTGATGAGGCTACCTCTCCCTGCTGTTTCTTTTGACTTCTGGATGGAAGTGAAAAATGGGGCCTACGTTTTTGTCCTAATAAAAGCATTGGAATCTTTTAGCTGCTCCATATTGCACAATTAGTGCACCAGTTACCTCTTTGGTTGCCTCAGGACAAGAAAATGATGAGGAAATTGCTCTATTGCCATACATTTGTGTAAAACAGAGCCTTCTAAATAAGGATCCATTTCTTTTTGCAAGGTGTCGCCCAAGGTGTTTGTTATCCGTAGAATTGTGTGCAGTGATCTCCTAGGTAGAGGAGAAGCAATCAGTTTCTGCTTCTCTAAAAGTCTGGATCAATTTTAATGGTTGTGATTGTGGACAAGACATTAGATTTCCAGTTTGGTGGGCCCTCAGAGGTGATGGTTTGAGGTGGCAGGGGTTTCTTAGTGGCTGTTTTCCACTTCAGTGATTTTGCTTCTATTTTCTTCCCTTTCTAATTCCTGGATTCAACTGATGCATCAGGACACAGTGGCCGAGGACATGTCTGTTTTGCATTTGTTTCTAAGGACACTATCTATCATGGAGAATAAATTAGCATATATATTCCTTTTCTAGAAAATGTCAGATGGTGCTTTGGCCAGCCAGAGCTTGATACACTAAAATGCTGCTGAACTTTTATCACATACAATGCAGATGGTCAATTGTGTGAATTGTTTTCTGGTCACAGCCTCACTGTGTGTTGACATTTGCACATACATGTAGAGAGGTACAGGTGAAATTAGGAAGAAACAGACACTCTTATACTTAATTACTTAATCCTTTAGTGAGAGAATGTAGAACACTCTCTGCTTTAATATTTCCTCAGGAAAACAAACTTTTTTATTTTACAATTCAGGATACTTTTTGTGTTTTCTATTAGAAGCTGTATGACTTTTTTTTTTCTTCATTTTTATCCTCCTCCTTTGCTCCAGAGCTTTTCAGATTCCCAACAATGGCTTGGCTTGCCCAGCTTGTTTGGATTACAAAAGATTATTGTCTTTGGGTCTGTTATAATGCATTTGGCCCTTTATTTTTTCTTTTTGCTTTTTCTTCCTTTTTTTTTTTTTTTTTCATGTGAAGTTTCCACACTGGCTTTGTCTCCACAGCCCACAGTGGTAGCACAGCTGCCAAGTTTCCCCACAGCATTAGGACAACCACTGATCCAGCAATGTGTACCGCATCACTAGTCCAGGCTGCCTGTAACTGCTTTGAGATCAGCCTTTCCCTTCTCACTGCAGCTCCCCTACCCTTTCTCCTTTCTCTGCAGTGGCAATCTCAATGAGAAATCATGCTGTATTAAATATACCTAAAATAAATCCCACACTGGTGGGAGCTGGCCATGAGCTGCCCTTCCTGCACCCTTGCCCCATGTGCATTGTGGTTGAACAAGGATTGCAAAACGTGTGATGTAGCTGGCAAGGCACCTTAAGAGCAGTGTGTCCTGCTGTACAGGCTTTTGAGCTGTCTTGAGCTGTAGTTTGCTGGCAGATATCTGTGTTACTGACAGTCTTTCACAGCTGGGTCTCTGGGCTGGAGTTTTCAAGCACATGCCTTGCAGAGGTTAAACTGGTATTGGAGAGAGGTGTCCTGGTGGCTTTGACAAGTCCTGGCAACAGAAGCATCAGGGAAGGCTCAGAGGCCATGTAAGCAGAGAGTGGTCAGTGCCAAAAAGAAGGGCAAGTAACCTGAAGTGGAAATATGGGGGGGGAAACAGCAGGCCTGGTGGTAGCTGCTCCTTTAAAGGACTGCACAGAATTAGTGTTCTCTGTCTCTGCCTTTTATTTAAAGTTGAGACACAATTGGTCAGATTTCCTTTCCAGTGTGAACAATTTTGAAGTACTTTGCTTTGACTGTATCCTAGAACCTTCCCAAACCTGGATTTCTGACTGGCTGTGTCCTTTACTGTGGCTCCTTCCAGGGTTCTCCTCTCAGCCTTCTATGGGACTGGAGGAGCCGTACAGCACTGTGCTTAACCGAAGGCATCCAGAAGGCACTACCAGTTGGCATCAACTTTGGTGGTTTCAAAATTTATTTTTTTCTCCTCCTTGGAACAAAAACAGTGGCTTTTCTTCTGCTTGCATTGAAGCGGAGTTATTTAAAGGCTTGTTTCCAGATCACAACTTCAGCTTTTCGACTTGATTTTAGCACGGCAAAAGAGACCTAGATAACAAATACACTTTTTGACCTATTTGTTGGTTGCTTCCTTTGCCCTCCAGGAGAGGCAGAGCTGAGCTGCAGCCCATCAGAAATGGTCTGAGGCAGTGTAGTGCCCACCGCAGACCGTGGGCTGGAGCCCAAGGCGGCAGCTCGGGCGCTGCCTCCGAGCTGTCTCTGCAGCAGCAGCGGGGCCCGTGCCAGCTCCGTGTCCGTGTGTCTGCTGGGGGGCTGTGACACAGGGGGGCAGCCCCCAGGGTCGGCCCGTGCTGGGGAACCGCCCGCCCGCATGATTTGTTCCAAAGCAGGGAGGCTGGTGCCCTGGGGTGAGCACTAAGCAAAACCCATCTTATTCTAGAGTCAATATTGTCCACTGCCTGGAAAGCTGCCAGCCTGCTCTGCGCTCGCCCTTTTCTTTCCAACGGGGAATGTCTTTCAGCCTCTAAGCATCTGATTAAAAAAGCAACTTCACTTTTCAAGCCATTTTATTTTGTTTGGGATGGATGCCTTTTGCTTTCATTGTGCAGCCCGCCTTGCTGTCTGCGGTTCAGACTCCAGCTCACAAAAACCAGGCTCTCATTAATCACTTATTGGGGATCCAGAATACCCCGGTGAGAGCCAATGTACATGTTTTGCTTGGTAATGTGTGAGCTGATTTGAACAAATATTGCCAATGTGGCCGCTATCTTACTCTTTATTGCTGGGCTCAATGTCCTTTGACAGCACATTCAGGTAGCCTGCCCAAGGAGTGCCTGAGCAGATTGAGAAATGCCACAGAAATGCTTTATGGAGCTGGCACCTGTGCTGCACTCTCCTTTAATATAAATTGATTTATTGAATCAAGCACAGAAGCCCTGCTACAGAAACCTCAGGCTATAGTCTCTAGAGAACCACCTAATAAAACAGCCCCAACTGACACTCCTCATTAGCTTTTCCACCGATCCCAGGGCAGTATTTAAAGTGACAGTGTCCCTCTTTTTGGCCTGAATTTATCTGCTGGCTAATGCCTGTGGGTCTAATTAGCTTAGCATTATTAGTCTTATTCAGATAAGCTGCATTTCCTAACAGCTTGATTCCAACTTGTAAAAAGTAATTGGAAGTCTGCAAACCCTGTGCTCTAACCTGCTTGATTGCACCTTTTAGCCAAAATCATGTAATTTACAAAAAGTCATCCTTCCTCCTTTCCTCCTTTTTTTTTTTTTAATTGAGCTTTTTTGTCTAGTGAAAGGTTCTGTATTCCTTCTGCTGAAATCCTGGCTGTATTGTTGTGTTTGAGACCTCAGCCGTATCCTTTGTACAATCGCCAGGGAGAGATCAAATTTTAATTTCATAATTACTTCACGAGAAAGCAACCTTTTCCCCAGTCATGCCTGGTATTAATTTCCTTCCAGCAACTTACATTTTCATAATTTAATGATTATGGGGCACCCTTGCAGCACTGGGCCTTTCTGGAGGAGAGAGAGAGGATATAATTTCTGCAGCAGAAACCATCATCTGCAGTCACCTGCCTTGCTTTCTGTGCCTGTGCTCTTGTCTCTTGCTGCAAGGTGGCGGGAGGGGATGTGCCTCGTCGGTGCACACAGCTACAGCAGCTTGCTGGGCTGTGCCTGGGCGTCTGGGGCACAGCTCTGCAATGATGAATGGCTGTTTGCAATGTGCATGTTATGCATCTTTTCAAGATTTGCAGCCCTCACTGCAGGAGCAGCAGGAGGTGAGAGCTGACCTGCTGTGTACCGCACGTCTCCTGACGGTGATGAATGGCTCTGTCCCCCAAGTGTGCACATGCCACAGGAGCTGAGCCAGGGGCTTTGGGGCAGCAGAAAGCAGAAACAGGAAAGTAATGCTGCTGCAAGAAAAGAGAAAGCTTAAGTCTGGAGGAAAGCTCTGTGCAAATGGCCTCTCTGGGGCCAAAGGAGAGTGATAAGAATGAGGTTGGTCTGACTCTTGTCCTGCAAGGGCATCTCCCTCTGGAGGCAGTGCATCTAAGACCTGTCCCTGCATGGGTGTGCATCTCCACTTGGGCTTTGCCTTGGCATGGAATCAGGTGCTGCATATGCAAGGGCAAACAAAAGAATCCCAGTGTGTTTTGTCAAAAGGAAACTAAACTGGAATGAGATAATCTTCAATCTGAAAATCCAGGTGAAAACAGCCCTTCTTCCTTATGAGATGAAGTCTCTTTCCATACTCATGCTTTCTGTGGCTTCCCCATCTGCACAAATCTGACATAGCCTCAGCTGGGTCCATAGAAGTTCTTTTTCTTTCCCTTGTTACCCAAGATTGATTTATGGCTTGCTTCTGGCTGAGAGGAGGCCCCTTGCTCCTTGGAGGGGTTTCCAACACTGCTGTGGGATGGTGAGGTCTCTGCTTGCTGTGTCTCACTGCTTCGTCCATCCTGCACTACAGAGATCTTTCCCAGAAGAATTTGCTTTGTGGTTCCTCCTTAACCTCAATCTCCTTTGCTTCCAGAGGATCCCAGCTAGCAAATGTGGAGCAGGCACTGCAGCCTTCCTCCCATCTGCCTCAACCTTTTAACCAGAAACAGAGCAAAATAGAAATTTACAAATGGGTTTTCTGTCCATCACAGTGCACTCCCGTGTGCTCAGCCTATAGAGTATTAACAGCCCACTTCCCTTACTCCTCTGCCTCCAGAGTAAATTGTTGACAAACCTTCCTGTCTGTCTTGTAAGAGTAGAAGAAATTAAATAAATTTTAAGACGTGCTCAAGGCAGCAAGTTCACTGGGCAAAAACCAGAAAGACTTCTTAGCCTGCTGAGGCTGTTGCAGCAGGTGAACCTGCTTGATGTGCATCTGCACACAGGTTTTGTCATTCAGTAGTGGAAGCTCAACAGGTCTTAAGCAGTGAATGAAAGCACTTGCAATACTTTTGCTTTGTCCCTCCCAGCCTCCAGAGTACAAAAGCAGTAAGGGAGATTGCTTTTAAATACCTTCATTAAATTTCTTCCTGATTTATCTTTTTTTGGGCAAGGACCTCTCTAAACACTTGAGATGCTTGACAATCCTGTCCCTGACTTTTCTTCTACCACTTTCTTTTAATGCTCCAGTAGATGTGAACGGACTAAAAAGTCAGCTACATTCCAGGAAGAGCCTGGAAAGATTCTGGTGCTTGAGTCTTTGAACTGGGCTGGCCAAAATGGATAGTTTGTTTTGCTTAGGAATTACTTCCACAGGAATATGAGGTGCTGATGCTCTCCAAAGTCCAGATTCCGTCTTAGGACTGTACACAGCAGTGAAGGCTCCCTGGAGGTCCAAGGCTCACGTACTAGTCTGATTTGACCAAGCCAGAGATCATATATGTGTACAAGTCATGCTGAGAGGCTTTGGTTTTTTGTAATTTGTAGATTGGTGTACAGAACTGGGATTTGCAAAATGAAGCATTATACACTTTCAGGTTCCTAAGAAGATGTTTCTGAATTTTCTGTGACTAATGAGTGTTTTAAAACTTGTATGTTTTCCTCTTTACTTGAAAGAAGGCCTATGAGAGTATCCTGGTTAAGGCAGACCTTCCCCTAAAAACTATTTTGTGCCCATGTGCATGTGCATCAGTCTGTGATTTGGCTTTGCCATTATCTTTTCTCTTCACAAACATTGCTATAATTTGTGTGCTTTAATTATCTTTGCTTATTGTAATTTTGTTTCATTAAACTGTGTGTCAGATGAGCAATAGGGGACAAATACTGAGAAGCTGAACATTAGAGCTAACCTGTCTAGAGGGTACTTGGTATCAGACAGTGCTATCTGGATTTAGAGATCCTGACTCTGCAGATGCACAAGTGTCAGGACATTTTTTAAGATTATGGCTGAGTTGAGACATAAATTGTATCATTTTCAGTGGCTCTGTGCCTAACCTGCACTACACATCTTTTCTTCTTGATAGTAAGCATGCACTTACACTGTTTAGATGCCTGTAGTTCAACAGACAGTACAGATGAACTGTTCCTTTTGGACCAGTGATTTAAACTCTGTTACCCAAAGGGTGAGCTCCATTCCACTCATTACTTGTGTGGGAGGGGAAAAAAAAGAAAGTTTCTATCAAGTTTTATGTTGCTTAAAGATTAAGCATGATTTTCTGTTGGTATGACCAAAGAAAGTTGAACTTGAGAAGGAGGTTGTTTGGATAGCTGGGGTGGTTTTGTTGTGAGTTGGGTTATTTTGGGTGACAAGGAGAGTTGAGGCAGGTGGAGAGTGTATGGATGGCCCTAGGTTTGGGGGTTTTTAGAGTGGTAGCAAAGCGGTGATAGAAATACACAAAATCTGCCAGCCTGTCTCAGAGATGCCTTCAGCCTTGCACTCGGTATGAACTAAGACTTTTATGAAGCAGTACTTTGTCTTGGTTGCTTGCCACAAGTAGGTTTATTCTATGCTTCAAGCTAAAGCCCTTTGTTAATGATTTTATTTGCTCTTTCTTAGGTTTAATTTTCAGTTTACTATTAGGTGTCATAAGCAGAGATGAGAAACACAGACAAACTTTCTAAGGCCAAGTGCCGTGAAAAAGCAGAGTCTGAATTCTCCTGTCATGCACAGAACTGAACCTTCCAGGTCAGGGTAGATTGTGTTTTCAACACCATCTGTTGTGCCTGGGGATGCCAATGCAATACTTTTCATGACCAGTAACGTTACACAGTTCACCATGAAAGAAAACAGAATGTGGATTTTGGTTTTAGTCATCAACTTCTACTCTTACGTGAATTTGTATGTGCTTTCAGAAGGCAAATTTTAAGAACAACTTATATGGCAGGAGAACACATAACACATGTAAGACATTATTTAGGATTTTGGCTCTGAAATTTGCATATGGGAGCTGATTGGTTTTTCAAGTTCTGACCCAGCAATATGCAGGTAATTTTGATAATCTTTTATTTAAAGAGTGCTAAAGCACTGCTAATGACCTCAGCACTGTAAGAAATGTCTTTTGTAGATTGAGTTATGCATTTAGTAGCTCCTGGTTATTTTTTCACCATGCACTTAGAGCAGATTCCAGTTAGCATATGAGTAACATCATGTCAGTCCTAGTTCTTTTGTTCTGACATCTCTTTTGGCTCCTGGTGCGATTTGGCCCGGTTTTCCAAAATGTTGATCCTGAGTCCAAATGTAACTTTGTGGGTGGTACATATGTCAAGGCCTTGTTCAGTATTTTTGGACAGCAGTAGCATTTCATAATTCTTTTGAAATGAAAAGAAGAAACGAAGTTAACTGAAAAAAATGCAGCTAGATCTAGCTGGGCACGAGCTTGCCTTTTCTACTCCCCACTGCTCCCCCTGTTTTTCCATTTGGAAAAATAGAGGCTTACGTGGCAGAAGCACTTAACAAGCTTTAGGCTCATTCAGAGCTGGAAGCAATAGCATTGCCTTGTCTTTATAACCTTTCTTGTCATGCCTTGGTGGCCACCAAAACCTCCTGGGATGTGGACAAGGAAGACAGGGAGAGGGGAAGGTTGCAACACTGTGTTGTTAAAGCAGTGAACTGGGCTGAATTATGCAGAGGGCTGAATAAGGCCATGCTGGCCCTAAAAGAGCCAAACCACCCCCTCAGGTTCTCTGTCTGTGTTTGATATACCTACTGCTGCATTATATCTTTATATACTGTACACAAAAGTATAAATGCAACTTTATTCCATAAACCCAAGAGAAATAGTCCAGAAGGTGAAATAAACCCACATACAAAATATGAGAGGTTTCACAGGGCATGAATTAAAATGAACTTCATATCTTCTTTCTGTCTCCCCAGTGCAGTTGCTGAGTTGTTAGCTGAAAGGCTGTGCTTCATGCTTCTCTTGCAGCAAACCACACACTAGTATATTATTAATTTTGTTTCTCTAGTAGTGCAGGACATAGATACTTTTCTACAGTGTCTCGGGTTACTTTTCAGTATGTCTGTGCTACCTCCACTGCTGTAGTTGCAGTTCTGAGCATTGTTTTTTAAGTGCTGGTAATTTTTCAGGCAATAGCAACATCAACAGAAAAAGCACATTTGAGATGAGTTTGACACCCAAGTTCTAAACCTAAGAGGTGCCAGGCTATGAGAAACCACTAAATAAATCACTGTAGCTCTCTGGGCCTCCCTCACTTAGTTGCATAGCTTCAGGAGGTCACAGGCTAGCCAGCTGCTCTCCCTAATCTGCTGATGGAACAAGTTAGCTGCAGCCCTTGGAACATGGCCTTCCCCAATGTCCTTACACTGTGGTGTCACAGCTGATGGCCTGAGGGACGGTGGTTTTTGTAATGGTTCCACAAAAGAAGCTGGACTCAGCAGTGGGGGGACCATTCTTTTGAAGGACACTGGCCTAAATGGTGCTTTTTTCTCTTCTTCCTAAACAACAAGGCAGTGTGAGGTATTGTGCAGGAGAATATAAGGAGAAAAAGAGGAGAGAGGGAAAAAAGCTTGCTCCCTGTTTTTGTCAACTTACAGGGCATTATAAAGTGAGGGCTTTGGTCTTAAATATTTGTAGTTCCTTTGCAGTCTGTGTGTAGAGAATGGGCTTCGTTTTTTCCTTTAGAAAGGGGACTGCGAGTAGTTAAGTCACATCCTCTTAATTTTGTTTGTGATTTTAACAAATATGTAAAACAATGGGAACATCCAGTAGGAATGGTTGTCTTCTCAGGCTTGTGGCTTGGTTAGTCATTTGGCTGATGCCCACAATGGACTCAGCTGATACCTATTTGCTTGGGGTCAGAGCACAACCAGCTCTATGCAAAGCATGGTTCGGACTCCTCAAGGATGTTTTCCCAGGGCTTCCAGTACTGTAGGTACAGTTGGACATTTCAAAACATGTTCATGAGTAGTCAGAAATAGTAAAATTTTTGCTCTGCATTCAAACCAGGATATCCAAGTTAGTAAGTGAGGCAGAGATAAAGGAAGGAACAAGAGCAAAGTCTGTGACTGACTCCTTCCAAACTAAGTGCTAGTCCAGGATTTAAACATCAGGGAAGTATTATCATGTTGGCTACTTGTAGTAATTTGTGCTTCTTTGTTTGGTTTAAGAGCTAATTTATTTGCCCTCCCCAGTACAGAATACCATTTGAATACCTTCACTGTATTGAATCTTAGAGAGATGGCCAAATGTTATGGTTATATATTCTAAGATATTCTTGACTGCGTGAAGGATCCACTGTATTATGCAAACCTCGCCTAGTTTCATTTTGGGATTTCATACATAGTAATGTTTTGTAGTATGGGAGGGGGAGCCCCTCGCTACTGTTTCTTCTATGCATTTTGCTTGCTTTTCTCTTTTTTTCTTGGTCCTTCCCTCACCCCCAAAACCCTAACATGATCCCTTCCTTTGATTACTGGGAAATGTAGAGGTGGGGTTTAAATGTCAGTGCAACTCTCAGTAAGTCTGAGGCTTGCCTGGGTGATGCAGCATGTATAGCACCACTTATTGATCCCAGGCCTGTGCCATATTTTGGTGAAGCAGGAGGCAGTTTGATTACAGTATAGGATTTCACCCTTAATTTTTAATTTCCTGCCGGTTTATGTCACAGCCTTAACATTGCTTAAAGCTGATCCCATGTGACTCCCTGGAGCTCAGGCAACCATCCCAGAGAGCTGGAGAGCTACACAGCAGGGATTGGCAGTGGCTGGCAGGGGACCTGCCCAGCACCTTCCCTCCCCCTCTGTTTGTGAACTCATGGTGCTTTTGGTATCACCCTGAGAGCTTTGGGCATGGATGGGCCAGGAGGGAAGCACAACAATCAGGGAAAGGCTAAGGAGGGATGATTCTGTGGTATGAAGGGAAGCATGCCCTTCTAGGGCAATGTACCTTAGCCAAAAAGGTACCTCAGCACCTGAGCTCAAGCATGTATTATACGAACCACAGGACTACAGCTTATGAGAATGACTGTCATCTTCTGTTGTTTTTGTTTGTTTGTTTTTTATTTCTCACTGGCAAAATTGCTAACCTTCTCAGCTCATCAGTGTCAACAGCTGGATATATAAAAGGTAGAGTATGCAGGCATGCAGTAAACAGAATCAGAGCATGAGCATCTACTTCTCTTGTCTCTTGTCCATGAGAAAGCTGCTGTGAAATGTGAAACCTCTGACAACCTTGACTGTTGCAGTCAAGGTCAAATGGGCACTAAATATCCTAAGACTTCAGCACGTGAAGCTTGTCTTGGTCTCTGCAGTCGTGGAGGGTGAGAACAGGATCAGAAAGCTGTTTCACACCGTGTGTACACGTCCTGTCGTTGCTCACGTTTCACATTAACAGTGTGAATCTAAGCATTGGTTACTTTCTTGGGTTTGGGGTTGTTTTGTTTGGGGGGGTTTTTTATTTGGTTGGATTTGAGGTTTTTTATGACACTGTATTATGGTATAGCTGGTACCATATCTTACCTGATTAGGATGTTATTCCAGTTCACCTCTTTCTTTGCAATCAATAGGAGCAGCCTGGAATGTTAGATGTGTTCCCATCTTCACTTTTCCCTTTGGTGAAATAGATAATTATTTACAGAAAATCTTACTGCAGAAAAAGAAATTTACATCTTGGTTCAAAGAGAGAATCCCTAGGAAAAATAATTATATTTTTCCCCATTTTTGAAATCACAGCTGCTTGTTTCAGGGCACTGGGTCACTAATCGAGTACAAGCTTCATAAATGTTGTTTGTCCTCCCCCCACAGGGCATACAAAACCATTGAGGAAGATGACTTGAAGTTTCCCCTTATATATGGAGAAGGCAAGAAGGTGGGCACGTTTGCTTTCCTCAGACCAAAGGAAGAAGGAATTCTGTGCTGTTTACCACTCAGTTTAGCCTGTGGCAGTCCAGTGTTTTCCACTCAGTATCTCTTTATTTTATCGTTTTGACAGCTTGAAAGAATATCTTGGTTCTGTCATAAATCAGTCTCATATCTGGGAGGTGATGGGGAGAGCTCAACATAGTAATAAGCATTTTACAGCAGTCATTTATTGTTTAGTTTGCTTTTGTTTTTCTTTCATCATAAATAGGCTACAATGAGACTGTCGTAAGTAATTGACTTTAAATGTTCCTGTTGCACTGTAAAATATAACTAGAACAAAGCAGGAAGATACTAAATAGTGCTCTGAGATGTGAAATTCTAATTTAGGAAGGGGAGGGATCAGAGCAGGATTTGTAAAGTATAACACCCCTTAACCTTATCTTCTTCAGCTAGTGAATGTGAACTCACTGTTGAATTTTTCTGATGTGTGAAGGCTGATAGTTGAAAGGGAGAAACACTGTTCTGTTTGGTATACTTTGTTTTCAGCTCTGTGATTAGGAACAGTGAGATCATTAGTGTTGGTCCCAGCAAGCTTAGCTGGATGCAGCAATAGGATCAATATAAGGAGGCAGTGGTGTCAGTTTGCTGATATTGGTATGCTTGCTGTGTTTCTAAATAGTGCTTCCCTGCTGCATTAGGTTCTTATCTCAATGCAAAAATAGACACTCTTCAAAATTAGTCCATGTTTTGAAGGTTCAGACCTGCAGCTTATCTCTGAATTTTGTTAGGTTTATAATTATTTGCAAAATGTTTCATGCACATCTTTTTAATTTAGTTTCTTATGGCTCTATGGAGCCAGGAGTCACTGAGGCAAAATGATTCAGAGTCAGTTGCTCGCTGTTATTGATGCCGAGCTCCCGTGCTCAGAAGCTGCTGTGGCTAAGCTGGAGTTCAGGGGAAGTGATCTGCAGAGCACAGGGAGCAGGGTTCCCTGGGAGGCTGGATGCCTGGTCAGTCTTTGGAGAAGCTTTAATGAAGGAGAGCCCAGAACCTCTTGGGACAGCACTCATGTCGCAGAGGAAGGTGCTGGAGGAAGGAAGTGGTAGACGTGAGGCAACTGCAGACCTGCTCTGTAGAGTGACTCTCCCTAGAAGAGAGCACTGTGGTCAGTGCTGCTGTCACCTGTGTGTTCAGCAATTTAGGGTGGCCTTTGGCACTTCTCCCTGGTGAAGGGAATATACAACAATATGTCAATAGGAAGATGCCACAGATTCCTTATGTGAGTAATTAAGCTCCTTGTCCTCTTTATAAAACCTATACTAACAGTATAATTTGCTGAAGGAATGCTCTCATAGACTGGTGTGGACAGTGAGGTGACTGGGTTAGATTTCCATAGTCCCAGTACCTTAGAGATGGTGACTGAGTGCGATGTGGATGAAAACAAAGCTTGGAATAAGGAGAAAAATGGAGATGATATGAGTGTGAAAAGCTTTGACATTGATTAGCTGTGTTAAATCTAGAGTTTCTGCGGGAGAAACTCTAGATTCTCTGGAGAGAAAAGGGAATTCATCCCTAATTGTAGCAGTTAGAGAGTAGGAATGTTACCTCATTCCCTATTGACACAGTCCATGTAACAAGGTTTTATTTATTGCTTTTCTTTATTTCCAGGCTCGGGTTATGGCAACAATTGGAGTGACCCGAGGACTGGGAGACCATGACCTGAAAGTGCACGACTCCAATATATACATCAAACCTTTCCTGTCCTCATCTCCTGAGGTAAAACAGCTGAGGTTCAACTGTCTGATTTGTGAGAGGGAAATAAATTCACTCAGTGTGTTTATTTGTTCCTCTCAAATCATCCGTTCTGATTGTGATCCAGTCCAGGTAACAATGCTGCCCTTTCCAAAGGTGCAGCCTGATAGTAACATCCACATAGTAGGAACTAAGTTCATGGTAGATTCTAAGTTCCCCAGCTGTGTGCCCTAGCAGTGCAGTTTCCTGCATTACACAGAGGATACCAGATCAACTCTTAGGCAGGAAAATGCCAAGAACCATAGGAAGGGTACTTTATACTTCCATCTGTCTACCCCTTAACCTTCAGTTCTTAATTCTTTTGATAGTTTTTTGCAAACACCAAATAATGAGAGTGTGCATTCCCAAATGATGGCATAATGAGGAAATTATGTGGTATTCGGGTTAGGGGTAGTTTTAAATGCCTCCTTCATTTTGAATGGCCTCATGACAAGCAATTTCACCTAGTTTTTGACCACTGGAGACCTTGCAGTGAAGGATATCAAGCCTTGTGAAGGGATTTGAATGTATTTGTTAATAACAAACATGCAAGCCTCACTTTTTTTTTCCTCTCTATAACTGCATTCCTGTTCCTATATCAAGGGACAGACATCATGTATTTTTCATAAAATATTAAGCAAGGTCAAACCATCTGATGACAGCATAAAAAGAGGCAGCTTTGCTTCCATGGCCCAAATGCTGAAAACTGTCCATTGTCAAGTGGATTGTCAAAGTTTTAACCATACCCAGTATTTGACCTTGAATTTATTGCTCACTATAGCAGTATGAGAGAATGTAAACACACAAATAACATCATACTGCTAGGAAGGAACCAAATTATTGAATTAAACTTGCTTAGAACACCTCCAAGGCAAACTTGTCATGAATGTTTCAGGTTGCTCAAAGAATCACCAGCAAAAGTATTAGCAAAAGCAGGTTTAATATTAAAACAAAAGCACGACACAAAGTTTGTTGGCAGGGTCCACTCTACTACTTACCAGATGGTTGGAGCACACAGATGAAAAATTGGACTGAAATCTAAAATCAATCCATCTAAAACTAAAGTCAGCCAAAAATTATCTATGTGGAAGCAAGGGACAAAAAAACTTCAGGATAAGGGAAAGGGTAAGGATAAAAAGGAATGAGGAAGACCCTCCTGTTGAGTCACAAGGTTCAGAGTAGACCTCCTTGCCAAATTTATCCCTGGACTTGACCACCAGTTTAGGCTTAAAGGTTTTAACAACAATTAATGAGTAGCTGAATTTAAACAATTTAATAAAAGGTTCTGTAGAACTTACTGTAAGCACAACAGTAGCTGACTTATAGGCTGAATTTACTTATGAATCTAACATATTAAGAATCTAAGAGAGCAATATTCCTAGTACTTTTGCTATAGCATATTTACATTCTAGGTACACAGACCTAAAAGAGTATGTACACAACCTGCTGTGGTGCAGGAGAGCTCAAAAGGTCTCACTTGGAACCACTGTTTATAGAGTTGCAAGAAAGTTGGCTTTAGCCATAGTATTTTTCCATTCTGGTTGCAATTTGAGTGGTAACTTTCTCTGAAAGTTTGATAACTTTGTTATCATGTAGTTCCATTTAGGTTGTTATTCAGGTAAGAATAAGTTTCCAAGGCTGTTTGAAAAAACCCAAGAGCTGGTTAGACAGCACAAGTTCCTGGAAGCAGATGGTGTTTCTGATAAGCTTGAGAGGAGCTCAGCCCAGGTGCTGTTCATCAAGGCCAAGGCCTGAGAGCATTTCTGAGATCAGAGTGTGGCCCAAGGAGCGGCAGGGAGGAAGGAGGTACCACCACAATCCACCCCACAACTAAAGGCAATCTGGCTTACTCCAGAGTGGCAGTGTGGTCCCCTCTTGCCTCTGTGCCTATAAACAGAGATATAAAATTTATATATATTTATATTCATTGTGTGTAAATTATATAATAAAATTCCAATTATAAAAATAAAAATTTAAAAAGTGCTGAGAGATTGCAGCCCTGAAGAAAAGAGGGAGATCTACAGAAAGCCCCTTCTTCATGTTTCCTTGCTATCAATTGTGTACTTTCTCTCTCCCCCTTTGAATGTGTGGTGTCTCTCACTTGAGACCTGCTCCTGTTCTCCTCAGCCAGGCAGGCAGGAGCTCTGCCCTCATGACTGTGATAGATTTGTTGAATGCCAGAAAAATTATGCAGTTCTACCTATTTATTTTTCTTTCTGGGCTTGCTGAGACCCAGTGTTTCTGGGGTACGTAATGGCTGCAGCACAGCATCGCAGGAATATCATCTCTGCCAATTGCTGCTGCAGTATTTGTGTGTGTCTATAAACCAGAGCTTCTCATGGGCTTCTCTGATTTGTGGGGAATGTGTCCATGCATTTTCAAATTCTGGAATATGACATCCAGTTCATATGCTAGCCACGTTTCAGGATCTCTTAACTGCTTTGCAAAAGGGAAGCAAAATTGGCTTTGTTTCCACATCCTCTTCACAGCTAAATTCAGCAGAAATGTATGAGGGCAGGAGGAGGAAAGACAGAGCACCAGCCACCTTAATTTAGAGATACTGGCAAAAAACCCCTGAGTATTATTAGGAAGTAGCATATGCTTCAACTTGCTTTCCATTGCACCTCCTCCTCTTAATCATCTCTTCCC
Organism: Notiomystis cincta; assembly: GCA_013398075.1. Lineage (NCBI taxonomy): Eukaryota > Metazoa > Chordata > Aves > Passeriformes > Notiomystidae > Notiomystis > Notiomystis cincta. The sequence continues at coordinate 475,825 of VZRX01022857.1, forward strand.
AGAGCGAGCCCCAGTGCTTTAACTCCTCGTGTTTTTCCCTGACTTGTTCTGTCCAAACACGGGCAGCACACCTTGCACAAAACCGGCATTAAGAAACAACATCTTTATTCTGCCGTCTGGGAGGCTTGGCACTTGGAAGCACAGGCAGTGGTGTCAAGCAGCAGTCATATTTGGTCCCTGTGCAGCACTGGATTTTGAATTGTTTATATAGAGGTAGGGAAGCACAATGTGTGGTTTCCAGACCTGGAAAAGGGGAGGCACAGGAAATTAAGGCACAGAGTGAGTCGTGACAGAGGGAAAATCCAAGTCCTCTGGCTTCTGTTTCTGTGCCATAATTGCAATCTCTTTTCTCAAGTAAGGGGCAGTGTGGTGAGTTTTCAGAACATTTTACTTCCAGCATGACAAAGCTCTGGTATGCCATATCCACCAAAATTTAGCTCAAGGAAAGGTAAACATCCCTGAGACTATATCCAGAAATAGGCATATAATAGTAATTTGGGGGTGGTGTGAAATGGTACTTTGACAGAGTGCCAGGCTATGGGAGGAGAAGTCATGCAGCCAAGACTGACAAATGTAATCAGTATTCAGTGGCTCAGCTGTTATGAGACCAGATTTGGAGGACTTCTGCAGGTTCGTGAGCTCTAGAGATTTGAACCTCTTATAATGAACTGGAGTAGCACAAAGCAGGCAAGCCATGGCTGAGGCTCTCTGGCATTGAATTAAATATTTATTTTTCATAATGGAACAGTTAATTTGAAAGCTTTCAGCAGGAAATTCTGCTTTTCAAAGCTTAGTAAGAGCCACCTTGTTGCAGATGAAAAGCAGAATTTCATCCCTAAATTTTTTGAATGGCAGCTCAGCTATTTGGTGGGGAAAGATGTGGCTCTGATGGCAGCATTTGGCCCTTGCCAGCAAGGAACCAAAAGCCAGCCACCAGAGCAAATTATAATAAGGTAATGAAGAAGAATTTTTGTTGTGCCATTGTGTTAGTAAAATCTTTCTGACAGCTCCACAAATATGTCCAAGGAGACAATTTTAGATTCACATCTGCCTTCTGGAGAAATCCTCTGGAATTACGCCATGAAAAGGAACAAGTAAGGCAAATACATAGGGAAGTACAGTATGATCAAAGGGAGTCAAGGTGGCTTCAGGAAGCAAACATCCCACTTTAGTGGCTTCAGATGCTTGAGGTTATATCTACAACAGAATTAAAATAATAAATGCAGCTGATGCTCTTGCATGAGTACTTTGATTCCTCTGGAAACGTTTGAGAAACCGTTCTGCATCACAGGTTATTAATATGAAAGATATGAAGCTACAGACTAAGTGGAAAGTTGGCACAGTCTACTGGAAATTGGCTAACGGGCAGGAAACAAAGGGTGGCAGTAAAAAGCTAAAAGGAGATTAATTGGTGAATGCTGCAGGGAGCAGTGTTGGGACCCACTTTTTATTATTTACATATAAATTACATGGAGGGTGGTATTGAAAGATCTCATCATTTGCCAGCAAAGCTGCACTGGATAACACTGTGCATAAAAGGGACGATACAATTAAGAAAGGGCTTAATTTATTGAAGTAGCTGGGTTGATCAATAGTGCAGGCTAGTGAAAGCAGGCTGTTGTTTAGCTGGAATTCCCCTGAGGCCAACTGCTGAGGAGCACCTCAGGTGGCTGCAGGCTCGCATGTCACTCTGTTGTGAGCGGTTTTCCAGCAGCAGAGACTCACACTGGCTGTCTCTTAAAAACAAACCCGGCAAACAAGGCACAGCACCTTCCCAGGGCTGCCCTGGTCCTTTGCAGCAGCCAGAGGCAGGGTTTGTCCAGTGGTGTCGTGGGTTGGATAGACCCTTTTGAAATGTAAATAAAAAACAGCCCACCTGTTTGTTCACTGCTTGCCCAGAGTGGTTTTCGCAGTGCTCTTGGGTGCATACAGGTAATATGTAATGTGAGAAACAAATACCTGGATTGAAGAAAGATGTTATTTGACAAACTGCATAATGCACGTTCAGAAAGATGTCTGTGACTATGGGCTCTAGTGGTGTGTATCCACTGTTACCTGGCAGCAGACGTGTAAGTACTAGTCAGTACTAGTCAGGTCAACTAGTACTATTCTCTCTGTAGGATATAAGGATAACCAGTGCTTATTGCTGTGGCTTCATGGCTGGCTGTGCTGCTGAGGTTCTGCTGCTTGTCCCTTATGGTTTTTACATTTTCTGGTTGCTAACGTCAAGTTCAGCTCGTTAACAGATCAGCTGCTTTGCATCAGTGAGACATCAGCGGATGGGAGAAATATGGTGACCAAACTGGGCTCCTTTTGGGGCTGCCCTGATACTCCAGAGAGAGTATTTTAAAGAGTGAGAAGCTTTACCAGGGCAGCACAGAAGGGGCTGGTAGACTGGAGGGAGTTGCTGAGAAGGCTCTCAGGACAACATGTGAGGCTGAGGACATGAGGTCTGTGGTGCACTCTCAGGAGTGATGTCTGGCTGCAGAAGGAGCGATTCACGAGGAAAAGACTGAAGATTCAAGATGGCATTGTTAGGAAATTTGTCAAGGGTGCTGCACCAGTTAAGGAAACCTCTGCACTACCAGTTGTTGTCCAGCCAGCTGTCACCTGCAGGAGCAGGGTTCTGCAATGCTGCTTTACAGTGGGAGCAGCTTTGCACAAACTCATGCCACAGATAGAACTTGCCTTAAACCTCAGTCTTTACTTTCCTGAAATACAGCTACAGGAAGGAGGCAGTCATTGGGAATGTTTACTTTGGAATTAAAAAAAATAAATAGTCATTTTCATTTCAATCATTGAGCTACTTTTGGCCATAAGATTTAAAGGGCTGTGGTGTTCCTTGCTGTTGGAGGCACTTAGGTAATTCCCTGAATGTCTCCTCATGTTTCAAAACTGTGGCATATCATACTCTGTCACTTTTTTTGTACAGTGTGGAGTGTGCTGTGGGTGCTGCACAGCACAGGATGTGTGTGGAGTGGGTGTTCAGTGAGCCCTGCTGGGCTGAGATTCCGTTCCACGTGCCTTGGTGGTGCTGCCCAGCCTGTGTGCCTCCAGGAGCTCTGCTGTCACAAGGCTCCAGGTCCAGCTGAAGGCACAGGGCACAAGAGACACTCGTTGCCCCAAGTAAGAACTAGAACAAATCTGCTGGCAGAAAACTGGAGGGTTAGGAGCTGGTTACTCTCTGCACCTGGACAAGGCAGTCTGTGAACATAACCTGACCCTGCAGTAGACCGGACAGCTCTAACTCTTATTTGTCAGCAACATATTAGGGGCACCTACAGCTGTATTTAAGAAATCCAAAACAAGATACAAAGAAAGGACTTAAGGTATCTGGAAAGCAGAGAAAACTGTATTTCAGTGACTGCTTTGTTGCATGTCCAACTGGTCCTTATATGCAACAATTTTATGTCAAATGGCCCCAAGCTTGTCTCCTGTAACCTTGGCACTCTCTTTTGCTTAGCCTAGGGACTGGCCTAACTCCTCACTGTCCTCTCCTATCTCTTCTGACATCTAGTTTCTTCTCAACATACACCTTTCTGCTGGAGGTGCCCAGTTCACAAAGCTTGTCCTTTTAGGAAGTACCCTTCTTCCTAGATTACACAATAAATCAGTGATTGCATTTTTTTTCCTGTTCCCCTGAAACAAAACATATTCTTGTTAAAATGATCTCTTCTTGATGTGCTCTTGCATTTTGACCCATGGGCTGGTTGCAGGTAACTTTGAAAAGTTTCTCATCCATCCCAGTGCTGCTCCTCAATCAGACAAAATGATTAATTTCCAGAGGATTCCAATCAGTGATACGTGGTTTTGCTTTCCTGCCTTCTCCCCCACCTAAGCTGCAAAAACGACTCCTGTGGTGTAATATGTCTTTTGCTTGGATTGGGATGTGCTTTTCCCAGCACAGATGTTTGAATCTTGGTTAGCCCTGCCAGGGGCTTGGTGCTGAGTGCATCCCTGAGCATTAACTCTGATGCTTTCTCAAGTGTTTGCTGGTCCCTAAGAGATCTGACCAGAACATGTGCTGCATTTTGATGGTTGTGTTGGCCAACTTACCCTCCACACCCCAGTGATTTCTGAGTTGCAGCTCTGGGCTGTTAAGGATGAACTAAATTCTGGGAGACAGGGGCTATGACAGCCACTGATTTCCGTACAATAAGCTTGAGATGAGAGCTGTGCTGCATATAGGGGTCTTTTCTATATTCCCACTCAAGTCTGAATAAGCAGATATGCTCTAATGAAGAGAGTATCTTGCCTTCAATTTAATCCTCTCCAAAGTCCTTATTCAGCTGCTACCTTAGATAATGAAGTGAAGGTTACATTTTACAAATGACCTTCTTGTGCTTTTGAGTGAAAGGAGAACTGGTAAGGATTAGCAGTCAGATCTAGGTGATTTTTTTAATTTTTTTTTCCTCTGGTACTGGTTGAAGTCCCATAAAAGCATAATTACATTAAAAGGTCCAGGCATTTTCCATGCATTGCCTGCTCCATGACTCCTAAGGGGAGAGTGCACCATGAGGGAGAATAAAACAGCTCGTATGTTCTTGTTATGCTAAGTACTTGTCCTGCCTAACTGCTGTTATTGGAGTCCAGGACTGGCTGCATGATGAAGTGCACCATTTCTGAATTTTGGTACAGGTGATCCCTCCCTCCTGTCTGCCTTGCCATGGTCCTTACAGTTCTTTCAAACTGTGGTTGTTGCTGTGCTAATTAAAGTGCTCTGTGGGTGCTTGCCAATGGCTCCCCACCATGACCTGGGAATTGCAGGCATTTCTCAGCTGGAGTACAGCATGTGCTGCAAGGGGAGTTACCCCAAACTAAAGGCTCATTTTAAAACACTTTCTTTAGCCTTTGCTTGTTTTCTGGCTCAGCTGACAGCCTTGCAGCACCCCTCCACAGTGACTGCCTCGAGGACAATGGAAGTTGTTTTAAAGGCAGGGTATTAAGAGGTGGCAGCAGTGACCAGGCTGCAGACAGAGTATTTTAATAGTGAGAATAAGCTTCACTTTTGTGCAGATCTTGAATCAGTCTGTAGCTACTGAAATCCTTACAGATACATGTGACTGAGCAGTTTTTCTGCATTTCATGGAACCACTCCCTTGCTCAGGCAAAACTCTTGAGTGCAGCAGCTGCCTCAGGATTAGAAAAGTGAATGCAATGCTGGCTGTCACACAGGCATTTCCAAACATGCAATCTGGCAGACTTAAATGGATCTGGACAAATAGTGAAAACAATTATTTGTGAATATTTTATTAGAAAATATCAAAAATTCATCAAATAAATTATTCAGCTTCCATACGACTAATCCTGCCAATGACAGGGAGGAGCCTCACTGAAGCCAGGCTGCCGGCTGGGGGAGGCTTCAAGTGCTTCTGGCACCAAGCAGCACAGTGCTTTAGAGCCTGGTTTTGGAATGCTTGCATCCATCCCGGCTGGGGTTAGCACCTGAGCCACGCTGAGCTGCAGCAGGAAGGGTTGCAGTGTGGAGGGCTGAATTGGAGACAGACTCCAGCAGTGCCATGGGAGGTATTTCAGTGCCCTGGCTGAACCTGCTAAACTCACAGCCACACTTGTTTTCAGTGTTTCACAAGCAGGTCTGACAAACACCTCCTTCATGAATGTCTCTCGGGTTTTTCTTTTAGGTGCGAGTCTATGACCTCCTGCAGTACGAGCATGGGCCAGATGATGTTCTGATCCTTGCTACTGATGGACTCTGGGATGTGCTGTTAAATGAAGAAGTGGCTGAAGCTGTCACTAACTTTCTACCAAACTGTGACCCTGATGATCCCCACAGGTTCGTGCTCATCCCTGATTTTCTAGCTTCTCCACAGAAGAGCACTTTCTGATAACATATTTTTGTAGAAAGTATAATGTAAATAACATTTGGGAAATATGTAACACTTGCAGGAAGACATTTTTATAGATTGGATGGAGCTTCTACAGCAAACATGAGCAATTGGAGCAGGGGCTCTGTTATAACTTAGAAATGCCCACCTTCCAAGGATTAGGTGTGGGATCACAGTATCTTGGCATGGGATCCATTTTGTTTGCTGTATGAGGTCCTGTGAAAACTATAGGAGGCTGGAGTCTTGGAAGAACATGGCAACAAGTCTCTCCTCTGGACAATCCCTTAACACTAAATATTGTTTCTCAGTAGGACATTCTCAACATCTCCCTCTCTCTCTCTCTCTCCCTGAGTATGTATATAAATATTGCACACTGTGGTTCCCACTCATTCCTAGTCATAGTGTGACCTTTAAGCCCACCATCCATAGAGGATGCTCAGTGCTACCAGCTGCAGGACAGGTGTGATGACAAAGTAGGTGGAAAGTCTGACTTCATTTATTTCATTTAATTGGATTCTGCTTCGTTTCACAATTTTAATCTACCTCATCCTCTTCATTTTTCTATCTTTATCACGTCTTAGATTACCAGCTTCTGTCCTTAAAATATACCATCATGCAAACAAACAAACAAACAAGTTTCCAAACCACCATCTAGAGGCTGTCTGCCTTGAGTGAGTCCATAGGTTTGTCTGCTACTGAGTTCAGTGTCACTGTGAATTAAAACATTATGCCAGAGATGAGAAGTCTCTTGCTTGTAAAATGAGACTGTGAAAGTGGAAAGAGCTTTATTTGTTCTTAGGGACTGTTCAGGAAGGGAAGTGTCTGTTGCTACTGAATTTAGGGCTGTCTACCACTGTGTTCTGCCCTCACCCTGGGCTGAGAGTGGGGAAAAGAGATTTTACACATCCCCAGTTGGTCTGTGGAAAGTGGAGTTTCAGAAATAGCTGAGACCCATCTCAAAATGTTTGCTGTTTCTCATATTCCTAAGTGGTCATCTTCACAGGGTTAGCCCTGTTCTTCATCAACAAACAAGATAACTGGGTATGGACACCTTGACAGTGACTTGGGTTTTAAAGAGAGAACACCTTCAAAATAACTCAGCAGTATTGCCCTGACACTTACAAAAATGGAATGCAAAAAGAGATTTTGCTGCAATGTCGGGAGAATGGATGATTGATGATTATCATGAAGCTACAACTGCAATATTTTGCTCCTTGTGCCAAAGATAAGATGTGGTATGAATGACAGCCCCGGGCTATCTCTCCTTCAGCAAGAGAATCAGCTGTGTCTGCCCTCTCTCTGGGAGGAGATCAGACAGGATCAGCTAAGGGCACTTCCAGGGCATCTGGCAGTGTGCTGTGCAGACATGCCAATAATTTAAGGTAGGAGGAGGTGACCATCCAGTCTGCTTTCAGTTGTTCCCTAACACCATTCAGAAATGCTCTGGTGCTTTCGTTCTCATTCCTGCACTCTTGAGATTCTTGCAAAGGCACCTGGTAGCATGCAACACCTCTGTCCTGCTCTGTCTCCATTCTCACTGAGTATTTGGGAAAGGTTGGCCCTGCCTCCCATCCTCACCAGTCCCATCTGTTGTGAATACAGTTCAGGGTGTGTTGTGTCTGTCTTGTTCCTTTTGGTCTTTACTAAGCTGATGGTGATGGCCACCATATTGCTGCAGTAGGAAGCAGGATTCTTTGAGCTTTTTGACTTGTTAGATGAGTAATTTTTCATCCATTGTAGAACACTCAGAGCAATGAAAGACACTAAAGTAAAATTATATTTTCTTTGTTTTGATTTAGATTTTCTTGTACTGGTTTAGGAATAGTGGGGGATTAATCACTGTGCCAACATGAGTACCACACATTCCAGAACTGAGCCTGCTGTTTATAACTTAGAACAAACACATTTATTGCTGTTTGACCTATTGGTCTTTGAATGGACATCTGAATTGTAAATAAATTTGTTCTTTTAAGCAACTTTGTGCCAGATCGTTTAGAGGCTTACAAATAGTGATGGCAAGACATTTTTCATGCCAGCATGTAAAAGGTAATTAGAGCAGTCCCTCATATAGTTTACAATGATATTTATGAAAATTACCTTTGTGGAATTGCTCTTGCTGCTTGGTTGTAAAGAATATTTAAAGGTTTTAAAGTACTGTGTGAGAGGTTTTATGTAATTATTTCACAGTGGTCTAAATGAGGTATAACTAATGAATTTACAGTAGCATTCCAGCTCAAGCTGTGGAGCTGCATTCATTCTTCTCACAGAAGTCACAGAAAAATCTCCTTTGCCATATTATAAATGTTATGTTTAAAGGAAATGTTATCCCAGAAAATGTCAGGTTCTGTGATGGGTGCAGTGACATAATCTGTGGTGAGGTGATCAGCTGAAAATGTAATATCTGTAGGAATGTAGAAAACTTGTCAGAATGTAAAAGACTTGCACCCTGGGTTTGGTAATGCTGTGTTCTTCAGGAGAACCAACCTGTGGAGCAGCCTCTGGATCCACCTGACCCAATGGCCTACTTATTCCCTGACAGCAGCATATTAGAAAAGAGAAAAAAAAAACAACTAGAGAGGATTTTAGAACTGCAGAGTACTTATCTGTTACATAATTAGCTCCTTGTGGGAACAATGTCCCTCCCATTTGAATTAAAAGTCACTTTATAGCCTGATGGGTAAGAGCTTACAGCCCTCAGCAATGCTCTCGGGACTCTCTTCTGCTGATATCTTCTGTGAGTATTTGTTGCCCACATAAAAAACATCTCTGAATTCTGTCAAACACAGCATGTGCCTGGACATCTCCAAGTGCAGGGAGAGCAATGTCCTCAGGTCTCTCTTCAGCCAGCCACACAGATGCAGCCTCTGGGCACAGACTTGTTTAGAGAACAGTTCCTGTGTGAGGGCTGTGATGGAGTGAAGAGGCTGGGGTGGAGCTGGATTTCTTAGCCAGCTCATTTCTTATGGGTATTGTGGCAGATGAGCATTACAGGGCTCCTAGCGAAGGACAGGGGCTGTGCCCCTGCTGCTGTCCACACATCAGCTCTCTGAAGAGGTATGAAAATGGAGAACTATTACTCTGCTGCATTTATGCACATTTACCCCCTGACCTTGGGAATCTTTTGTTTCTCATCCTTCCTTTTGCCATTTCTTGTCCCCTCACTTTCCCTCTCACACTCACTAGAGATTTATGAGGATGCTGAGGAGCTCCTCCACATCTGCTGGGTGTGAGGAGATAAGAAGCTGCTCAGACAGCAGCACGATTCCCCCACTGTCACCATTTCTCCTTCAGTACTTTCACTGATCAATACAGAAAGCTTTGGCATAAGAAAAAACCTCCATGTATTTATTCTTAAAACACAAAAGTTGTATTCCAGCAAGGCTGTTCATTAGGAGGAAGTGGATACTTTAAAACTACTTCAGCAGTTCTCTAATGCTGTCTCGACAGCTGAATCCCAATTTCACAGCACTAGAGAATAAAACATTCGGTAATGGACTGCTGCTGCTATTCATCTCCAGGTACAAGAGACTCACCCTATCTCTTCTAGTGCCAAGTTGAACAGCATTGCCTCAATTCAGCTCTACACAGGAGAGGGATGCGTTACTTCACTACTGCCTTCACCTGTTCCTTTTCCTTTGCTTCATTGTGCTGGTTTCCTTGAGTATTTCATGGTTTGTCTACAAGAGAATTTCTTGTTTATTAAAATTCCTTTTTTTTTTAATCTTCCCCTCTCCAAACATTCAGCAGCAAAAGCCAAATGCAATCAAAAGCAATACTCATTCCTTTGTACTCCTTAGATGTGGAGAGTCTTGTTAATTAGAAAAAGCAGGAAGGCAAAGTTTTCTTGCAGAATGATGGGTGTTTCTTTCTTAAATTCTGACAATAGCTGAGAGATCCTTGGGAAATACATTCTTGCCAAAATTCACTCAGCATCAGACATGCTGTGAATAAATATTTCAGTTTCTTGCTTGCCACGTGGAGTCCTTTTGTTCCTTAGCCCTGCATCTGATTTGGGAACTGAGGAGTGCAAGCATGTATGTTTGGAAAACACGATTTTGTGTTGCATTAGGACAGTAAGGACAGTGCTTCTTGTTACATCTGATGTTCTAGCTCGAAGCTGGGGCAGAGGCTGATCTCAGAACATGCAGACAGTGCATCTGTGTGTGCAAGCATGTGTGTTAGATTTCATGTCTTTGAGCCCTTCTCTTGCTGCTACAAGTAAATCATTTGTCAAAACTGGTGAGGCCTGGAAATTTTATCACTCAGTACCATTAGGAACAGTGGGTGCATTGCAGCTGTAGAATATTACTTGAATTTGGCATCAAACCTTTTGAGTAGTCAAGCGTTGGTTCATTTGCATTGAAGAAATCTTTCTAATAGAGCAAATATATCTACTCTTGGTTCAAAGGAGTCCTCTGAGTTCAAGGCATCAAAATTCTAGATATAGAACATAATTGGGGCTTTTTTTCTTCTTTTATCCCCAGAGACAGAATAAAGTCTCTACGATAGAAATTACAACTTAATAAGGAATTCTGTGGTGAAAAGTTCTAAGGTTAGAAGAGCCCTGGGTAATTGATAAACTTACACACACAGTGCTTCTGATCAACAGAGATATTGCTCTTTCCCTTTCTACAGATGAGATCTGGGCAGATCATTTCAGGTCGAGGATCCTGCCTAGAAAAGGGGATGTTGAAATGCAAACCCTTCTTGTCCTGTCTGGTTTTGGAAACACAGAGGTGTGCTTCAATTCTGGAGGCCTGTGTGTGTGGCATCATGGAGCCCTGCATCATCCTGGGGGTTGATACTTATGCTTTTAATAAAAACCATGCAGACTGGTGGTTTTTTCCTTGTCAGTCTTTCAACTATTCAGTTAATTTTAATTATCAAATCATAGAAAAGCTTGCCTCCACCCAATCAAATTCAAAACGTCTTGGCCAGGTATTGGCCTGATGAAATCAAACCTGTGACAGTAGCTGTTCACCCGTAATGAGATTTCTTTCAGAGGAAATGTCTAAGCGAGTACCCAGAAGTGTTGATGTAGTAACAGGCAAAGCAGGGAGGGAGAACTTGACAGAGCACTGTCTGTGCACCTTTTGGACTCTGACACCCTTCTGCCCCCAAGCAGCAGGTGGTAGTTTTTCAGGACAGAAAAATAACTCCCGTAAATCCAATGCCACTCAGCCCAGCACAGGCTGAGAATTTTGAAGCAACATGAAACATGATACTTCACTAAATTAAGCACTTGACCACTCACATTCATGCAGTTTTCACTGAACTCATAAATGTGAAAGAACTGTGGGACTCTGTTAATCTGATCAAATTAACTGTAAGTTTCCTTTTCTAGTTTCAGAATAAAAGAGATTTAGAAGTCATTCCTATGGTCAAGAAAAACAGACAAGTTAGTCTACTTGGCTTAAAGTGAAATTTGGATTTTATTTTTTATGCTCTATTACTTGCTTTCAAATTACTTTCTTTATTAGAGTTCATTTCTGAAATAGTTGAGCCACGTTTAGCTTCAGGTGTGTCAGTGAACAAGTGTGTAGTTTTCAACAAGTAGTATTATTTGGGGTCCTCAGTTTTTCAGACTACTACTAGAGAGCCAGTTTGTTGAGGCGAGTGTGTTTAATATTTTTCTGAAGATTGGTGAAGCCAGACACTTAGAATGGCCAGTGACTTTGATCAAGAGGTGCCTGTCAAATACCTTCACATTCTTACTCAGGAGCTGTCACTGAACTGGAAGGAGTTGCTCTGTGCGTATGCCATGGTTTGTGTTTCTCCTGCCTGCTCCCAAAACACTGGGAAGCATGTCTTGGTATGCCACAACATTCAATCTGGCCGGCAGCAGGCTGTGAAAAGCCCCTCTCCCCCTGGAGCCAGCGGTCCCTGGCTGTACTGTGCCCTTCCCACAGGTACACGCTGGCGGCGCAGGACCTGGTGATGCGAGCCCGGGGCGTGCTGAAGGACCGGGGCTGGCGGATATCCAACGACAGGCTGGGCTCCGGAGACGACATCTCTGTCTACGTCATCCCCTTGATACACGGGAACAAGCAGTCCTGAAAGGAGCATCAAGAGCGGTTACAGGATGGGGATCTTTGTGGGAAGGGCCTGTAAGGGACAATATGATTCTGGTGGTTTGACCAGGACACTTCCAATTGATGTAATCTAGTCAAAACTAATGCTGGAGGGGTACTTTTCTGCCCAAAAGGTAGGGCTCTGCACATATACTGTATATGATTAAAGATAACCCTTAAGATTCCAATTTCCCTACAGAAATGGTTTTGGTGCTTAACAGGAATGGGATTTAAATGCTGCTAGCATACTATGGATTCTGTCATCCCTCTAGGTGGGGTGGGGAATTAATTTTTTTCTCAGTTTACCATGTAGCTTGGAAGAGCCATTTCAGTTGTGAAAGTAGAAGTGAGTATCAGAAGCCAAGGAGGCTCCTGAAATCTACCCCCAAATATTCAGAAGGGGGCTTGGGTCACATCTCATTTAAGAATATAGATATACATATATGAGACTCAAGAGTTTTCTTCTTTCAAAAAGTTGTATTCATGACTTATCTATGGACAACTTCAAACTTGTGTAATCCTTTGAGCCCCCATTTTCCTCTCCTGTCTCTTCTTCAGTAGACTATACCTCCTGTATTTTAGTAGGAAAACTGAAATTGGTTTCAGCCTGACTACGCCTGTTTGCTGCAGCTAAAACAGTCATCTGCAAAGTTGTCCAGGAGAAATAGGTCACAGTCCTGTACGGCAGAATTTATTATGGTGTGAGGAGTTACTTGTCAAGATTTCTTGTTGTGTGTGTACCATGATTATACAGAGCATGCACACTCAGCTTTATGTGATGTTTACCTGGAGGCCGTGGTTTCTTTGGGATCAGAGATTTACATTCATTGAATGGTTCTGCCTGCTTTATCCTGTTGAAAGGATCCCTGACCATAAAATTTTTGCATCAGTTGAGATTTAGTAAATTTGTTTGGGGTTGGACTTCTACTTGAAGTACTGGTATTGTTCTCATTAGCAATTTGGATACACAGATAGTGATCTATTTCAAAGGTGTTTCACTTCTTCTTGCCTCACTATTCACTATACCTTCGCCTGCTTGACTTCAGTGCTCAGAAAGGGACAGCTTAAAACTTTCTGTCCTCTTGGCATTGAAAATTGTAGTCAAGGATCACAACATGACTGTGATAGATACAAGCACTTGGCTTGCTTCAGCAGCTCTTTTCTTAGCAGTGATAAATCAATTTAAATAAAGAGAATTTGTGTAAAATATTATTGGCATGAAAGCAGTAGTCCAGGAGAGAAACAAGTGAGCGAGTCTGCAGTGTAACCTGGCTGTCTAGTCCACGCAGGCAGCTCTCTTACTCCTTTGGCAGGAATGTAAGAGAAAACAAATCAGAAAGTTCTGGCATACAAGCAGTATATTGGCTGGGGAGCCAGCTTCCACCTCATTTGTGCCCAGACCACACTGGTGTGGAGCTGTTATGTGGTTTGTACTTCTTCGATAAGAAAAATGACAGGGAGCTGACATCATTGCAGGCACTGACTAGGGGGCTCACAAAAGTTGTGTCCTTTCTAGAAGAGAAGGAGAGACAGTGCCCTTTGCAGACCTCCTCCTGAACAGGCGTGGCCCAGAGCTCGCCACTTCTGTCATTTCTGCTGTGCTGTGTAAACGCGGCGCAGCCCGGGTGTGGTGCAGCTGCCCACATGCTGTACTTGACTGGATCCAGAAGTAGAGTTTGGTGGGTTTAAACCACTCTTGCTCCAAATCTCTAGACCCAGAAGAGTTTCAGGATGAAAGCAGGCAATGTGGAGGGTGGAACGGCTCAAACACTGCAGCAAGCTGCATGATTTTAGCCTGAAAGCTGTTCCATGAGTTCCCCAGTGCCTCATGTGATAAAGCTGTACAGAACGTGGATGTTTTATATTCTAGAGCTTCAGTATAAATCAGTGGCATATCTGATTATGTGTTTTCATGCTTTCTTTCCTTTTTTTTTCTCTTTACCTCTCTTTCTGTGTGCATCTGGGTGAAAAGAAAGGCTTGGAGTCTAGAATATTTTTCACATGGCCCCACATATGTTTTAAAGTTTAAGCAAGAGATCTTCTCTAGCACTTTTTTTCTGGCCTAATAAACTTGTAAACATACTTTTCATGCTCTGTGTAACTCCTGTTGTCTCTTCACAAATGCAGTTGTGTAGTCCTCTAGAAATTCAGATCCTCTTTGACAAAGAAATTAGTGCTGGCAAATCTGGTGAAATCATCTGAATAGCAAAGATACTGGTGCTTGCTGTACCAACTACAAGCCCAAGTCAAATATTTCAGTGCTCATGCACTGTTGATCTTCGTTCATGGTGTCAACACACATACCAGTCGCTATAAAACCACTGAGTGCAATGTGTGGAAATAGATTTGCAGTGTAGCATTTTCCAAAATTTGGAAGTGAAACTTCAAGGCAATAGAAAAGGCACCTTCTCATTCAGGGGTGTTTTTAAACGTACCCCTGAAGAGATGGGTTAGCAGACTGCAAGACTTGGTGGAAGCAAACTGGCAGGTGACTTCCCAGAGCATGATCTGGTGGGCTGGTGAATCAGCCTGCACAGTGTTTGTTGTTCACCTGAGGCACTGCCATCAGTCAGCAGCTTCTCTGCAGTGACTGGGCCCAGGTCGAGTTACTGGCACTGTCAGCCCCTTTCTGCAAAGGGCAGAAATACAGTACCAATGATTAATGTCAATTAGCATCAATTCATGAATTCTGAGAACTTTAATAAAAGGTTTTATACTCAGACATATGTGACTGAAACTGTGCTGTGACACTTTTTCTTTGCTTTTTTGCCAAGTATCTGTTACACATTTAGGCTCTTGCCTCCCTGGAGTGTCTGGCACATGTCTGATCCTTGCATTAGTTCTCGGGTTTTCACTTTTACCTGCTTTCAGTAGGAGCTTCTTGCATGCCTGAGCTGCGGTCATGCTCTGCTTCAAGGCATGGTATAAATACATATACACACCTAAGGCTCACAGAAACAGCAGGCAGGAGTCATTTATTGGGGAGCTAGTATGTGAGGAACAAGAATTAGTAAAAGCACTTCCAACTCCTTTTAAAGGCTGCATTACACAGCATTAGAAAACACTGGTGGCAGGGAGGTTTCCTGGTGCACAATGCCATTTTTCAGATGAGTACAGGATGGGTATTGCCATCCTCAGACTTGCAGTTGCTCTAGGACTCAGTGAAGCTCCCAGGTTAGGAGCAGACAGCTTGTGTCCTCAGACTGGAGCAAGTTAGGCACCAAGTCCAAATTTGTCATCTTAGTTACTGCCTGAAACTGATGCCGGCAGTGCTCTGGCTTTTGCCAGTCAAGTTCCCTTAGTATCCAAAACTGTTACAGCCTGAGCGGCAAGGAACCTCAGTCCTGAGTTACACCTGCATTCATATTGCTGTTGCACACAGTGCTCTGCCTTGCCTGTGCATAGGCACAGCTTAGAAAGTTGGGCAAATTCTTGTCCTTCCTTGCACAAGGGCAAGGACAGGCACCAGTAATGGAGTTCCAGGTACCTGCAGTGTAACACTCTTCTGCTGCCTAGTCCAGTCCCATTTCTAGGAGCTCAAAACCAAGAAGCTTTTACAATTCTCCTAGAAATACTGTTGCAGAAACTAGAACAGCCATTCCAGATATTTTTCTCTTGCACTACAGCCTAAAATTTTCTTTATTTAGTTTGATGAAGAAGGTAGTTAGAAATTTAATTTACACCTGATTATGTAAGGCACACAACCATCTTTTAGTGCGTTAGAAGATAATAATGCTTCCTTCATGAACACAAAAGTGTATTGTCTTGAGAGGGCTGCTGTTCAGTGGCCTTGGACTGGAGAAATAATGTTTTTAATAAATTCTGAAAAACAACAGGGCAACAGGCTAAAGGAAAAGTGATCAGAATCTGCTGTTAATAGTGAATTTCCATTTACAGTTACTTCCACGCTGAAATATGATAAGAGATTTGTGAGATACTGTCAACTGTGTCCCTCCAGGATGTTTCTGAAGAACTGCTCTTGATGTTTGGGCAAATTTTTGCTCTGAACTTCTGCTAGGTTTTTAAAGAACACTACATGCTTTGAGCAAATCTGCTGTGTTTCTTCCAGCCTTGGTGTTTTCCTTTTATTTTACATTTTATGTACTAATACTTTCAGCATCTTTCTACCAAATATGAATGGCAAACTGTGTGGAATTGTTGTTCCTCCCGGACATTTTAGGTATGTAAGTAGTTTTCCTCCATGTGTCTTAGATGAAGATTCAGTGATGTGGCTGTCATAGAGAGAGTGACCAAATGATGCTGTAACTGTGCTGCTGTATTTCTACCTGTGATGTACTTGAAGGAGGATGCCCTTCTCCACCTCCATGCTCATTCTGTT
>VZRX01022857.1:492092-519472 GCA_013398075.1 Notiomystis cincta
TTTAATCCATTGCTGTTAGTGTTCTTTCATAGGTGTCTTATTTTGATATTTTAAATACCTGCCACATTTTTCTTTCCTTTAATGGGCACTTCATTTTAATATCTTGAGATCTGTACAACTGTCTGGGGTTTATGTGTCCTGAAGAAAGGAAGACCTGCTGGAGGAAGATGTTTTGGACCAATGTACTTCTGCTTTGTGACTGTGAAATATTAATCTTTTTGTAACCTAAGAACAAAAAATGTTTAGTAAAGGGATATATTTTGTGTTTTTTGAAACTTTTCAGTGCAATGAACAAAAGAGGAGGATACTGAAGAAGTGTACGTGCAAAGTTTTAAAATAAAATTTTAAATTATATATTATATATCCATCTAGATGTATAATCGTTATTATTCTGCCTTTGTCATGAACAATCCCTGAGTCTCTTTATATGTATTCCTAATTGTGCAATGTGGACAAGTAGCACACTCTGCTTTACAAGGGAACTGATGATTCACTGACAAAAGGTCTCACTCTTGAGTTTGTGAAGTAAATTCCTATGACTGCATTAGTGGATGGGTTGATCTGGAAGAGTTCAGCTGTAGGATAGCTGAGAGAGCTTTGTGCTGCCATCAGATCATGATTCATCACTCAGACTGCCAGTTGCCATGTTCTGACTCAGTGAAGAGCTATGCAAAGTGATCCAGTACCAACTCTCTAAGGCATTGGATGTAATTTTGGAAATTATAACATAGTTGGAGTAAGTCTTCCCTCATCCTCAGTTCCTTAGGAATCACTGTCTTACATTCTGCTCTGAGTTCATGTTTGAGTAAGGGTGAATTCAGAGATTCCACTGAAGCAAGCTCTGGCAGTTATTTAGTAACCCAAGGTGCTTTTGCAGGTACTGCAGATGCAGGAACGAACGCCGGCCTTGCCCTGCACCAGCACAGCCACGGACAACGCCCACCTGGGCTGCCAGCAAGAGAATGAGAGCTGGGCTGGATCTACTCACTGTATTTTGAAATACTGCATTGTAGCACAGTTGGTTCTCCTGCTTCCTGTTTCACCTCGTGCTTGGTAAAAGAGCAGTGAAAACATCTGTTCTAGTGCTACTCCAGCTTTTAAAGTGCTGCACATGCCCGTTGTATCCACTGAGCACAGCGGGGCGTGCAGAGAGAGGCAATGCGTTACTTTCACTGTTGCTTCACTACTCTCCCCTTAAGTCCTATAGTTTATTACTGCAGCCCAACCTCAGTGTCAAGTTTAAAATTGCTGTGCAAATAAAACTTCAGCACAGCTTTGCCTGGCTTGCTGGTGTCAGCTGAATAATAAGTGTTGGTAGCATGCAGTGACAGGGAACTGTTGCACACCAACTGAACCTAAAGGACCTTGTTCCACATCATCCTCTTGCTTTTGCGTTTCCTGTGCCCTAAATTCTGTCAGCTTGTAGATCAAGTAAGGCTTGTTATTTCAAATTTTTTCAGGTGATTCATACAACTCTTAAAATTTGGACATCAGTTTCTGTAATTCATGTAGGCAATAAGTCAGTGCTTTGCCAGATAATCCATTCATATATCCTACTGAATGTCCCCATTTAACTAAAGTGGCATTAGGGAACAATCCCAGTAATTTATTGTAATTTGTACAGTTTCTGTAAAACCAAGGTCTGAAATTTTCTCTTCTTAATGTATCCTGATAGAGCACTGTACTTTCACAGAAAGTTGACTTTTTTATGCTTTTACACTGTGGCTTTTACTAATTCCAGAGTTTCTCTCATACTTTCCTGGAAGGCTTATATAAATCAAGGTTTTTGCACATCCTGTTCTTGTTAGGAGGAGGGACAAAGGTTTTTTATAGAAATCCTCTGCTTTGCAAAACAAAGGATGCCATAACTTTTGGGGGACATTAAAATGATTTCAGGGGAAGTGGTGCTTTGAGGATGAGATTGTTGAAAAGGAGTTTGATGAAGGTAGACAAAATGTGTCTACAGGTAAATACACATTATTTGGAGACTCTTAATAATTTAAGAAAAATTAATAATAAATTTGAAGCTGTAGCAATAGTCCATGACACTCTGCTACAAAATATTAAGGGGAGAGGGAGGTAGCTGCAGAAGAAATAATTAGATCTTTACTGTAGCTAATTTAAGACTGATTATTCAGATGAGTAGACAGATAAGACCTCTGAACCTTGATGAATTTGAGGGCACCTAATACTAGAATTACATTCTTTTTGTTATGTTTTAGTGCATAATTTCTCTAAAGAGTCAAAGTATCCCTCATCTTGACCGCAAGCATTTATTCCTTTAAGCAACAGAAATCCATCCCTCATAGTGGCACACAACCAGCTCTAATGGTTTGGTGTTTTCCATGAGCTTCTCAGTCATCCCTGGACTTACAAGTCTATCGGTTGGGTGTTCTGCTTGCCTGTGGTAATTCAAGGACTTTCCCAACAGACTGGACTCCAACAGTGCATCTTCCAGATTTATTTATGTATGGGGTAGTATTTTTCCTTCCTTTCCTCTCCTTACCGTGCCCCTCTCAAATTTAAAACATTTTGGAGCAGTTTAACTGCTGTTTGAGATGTGCCATTGAGTCCTTGGCCATCGACCTCCACCCACCACTTGCTTCCTTCCTGCAGGTGGTGACAGCGAGAGTATCACCAGCAGTGCAGGAATGTTGGTAGCTAAAGGGAAGACTCATAGAAGGGGAATCCCAACATTGCTCATTACCTCAAAATTCAAACTTACATGCTTGTAATATTTTAAATCTCCAATTTGAAAGGGGAAACTTTAATGGTTTTTCAGTTGGTTTTAGAAGGCTCAACCTCAGTTCTTTGGCTCTGTTATTCTCCAGGAAAACTACTCCTCCTTGGCAATATAAGGGCTATCTGGAAAATCCAAATGTTGTCACACAAGCTCAGATAGAGCATTATCTTCTCATATGATAGTCATTGTGTAATTGCTACAACGTTTTGGAGACTAAGCAAAGAAACCTGAAAGTTTGCTATTTTTGCTTCAGAAAGGTAAGACTTAAGGATATGGAAATTCTGCAAGATATCCATGAGCAAAACTACAAGGAAAGATCCTGTTTTCCCATGAGAGTTACTGTGGAAGACAAATGACTAGGCAGTCACCTCATGAAATAGCACAAATTGTTCCTAAATAGAGACCATTTCTCTGCCCAGTATAATATTCAATAAAGCTCAAGGATGTAAAAGCAGCTGACAGCCCTGCAGTCATTTCAGTCTGTTCACAATTTAGACTGACCCTGCCCATTCAGATCTCTTAAATGTGTAGTAGTTTAATTTTTAATCCTGCAGCCCTTTGTGGCAGATGTGGGCTGAGGCAGCTGTTTCAGGGTACAGTGCAGTGTCACGGCACATACTGGGATGGGCAAAAGGAGACGGGGAGAAGCCAAACCCAGTTCAGTTATCCAGGATCTAGAAGCAGACAAACCAGTTATTTAAAGAGGGAATTGCCAAAGAATGTACAAAGAGCAGAGGATTCCTGCAGCCATGAGCAGTTAAGGCCTTAATTCTGAAAAATCCTCTTGTCCCCATGTTGTGCCTGTTTACTTTCATTCCTGAGCTGGTACCACAGCTAATTGCACCAAATGTCTTATTTCTTACCATCCGCCAGCTTTCCCCAGAGCTTTGTCTGCCAAATGTCAACTGCATCTCATCTCGCTGAGATCAAGGTACTCCACGAACAAGCTCCTAATACAAAGTTCTTATGCTGCATTTTCTGATGATTGTGTTCACTGTGCTCCCAATTAAAAAAATAAATTTACTTTGCTGGTCTTTGCGCCCCCTCTTAGTGCTTGTTTTTCACCAGCACTCATGCAATTGAATTTTACATCTGGGAATTCAGAATATGTTAAAAGAGCTGGAATATCATTCTTACTCCTTCTCTGCTTGAGCGCCAGCATAGAAGCAGTTTAAATGAACCAGACAAGAATCAAATGCAAGTTTCAAACTCAGTTTCATGTCCAGACATACAAGTATTCTGTGAATGGGAAAAATATAAAACACAATGTAAATCTTGCTGTGGTTACATTTTTTTAAGAAGAGTATTTTAGGGAATGTCTGTTTAGTGCCAAAAAAAAAAAAAAAAAGGGAAAAACAAAGACAAATATTTACTCTTATATAAAATTTCCCAGTCATTCTTTTGTACTACTGCTCCTACAAGGTTTCCCTGGTGCTGGATTCATTAGGAAAGCTGGTGGCCAGAGACTTGGTTACTCAGTCAATTAGAAAATGGGGAAAAAGTACCCAACAAACCTGGAGTCCTCAGGTTAGCTATATGGCACAGACTGAGTTTAATTAATAAATAAGCTTTTGTAGAATATAAAAATTGAATATACACCATATATATATATGTATATATAGTTACACACACACATATACATATATATATATGCATGTATTTATAGGAAAAGTTAATAACTAGCTTTGAGCAACAACTAACAAGACACCCATTTCTCCCGGCACCTCATACTGAATGGAGACAAAATTGAGTTTTAAAAATTTAACGGGGAACAACTCAATTTTGTTTGGAGGATTCCACAGCTACCTTTGTAGGGAAAAGCTGCATCTCTCCACAACCACTGGAAATGCACCAGACTATGGCTTTCGGACAACTTGAGCCAGTGAAGGCGCCAGCCCCTGAAAATCAGCAGCCTCCTGGTGATGAGTTGAGCCTACACCTCATGAGCACCTGCAAGGTTAAGCAGTGGCTAAACAACAGATGACATGAATATCTAAGTAAAGGGATAAATCCCTCAGGATATAGCCTCCTTTATTTTTAGTTTTATTTTTCCTTTCCTTTCTTGTTGGGCTAAGAGGTGAATGCTTCTATTTGCACACCACCCAAAACAGGCTCAAGAGCATGAACACCGACCTTTGTAAACCTCTCAGTAGAGTCACTGCTCCTCCACTCAGGAAAATGGAAAAGAAAACCACTCATCCCTCTTTCTGCTCTGGAAACAGGCAAAGAGAGAAAAGCATGGGTTTGCCTGCAGTCAAGACCCAGCACAGCTGCTGCACTTCAGGTCATGGGCTGCCTCACAAAAAGAGCTTGGTAGAGAGACTTGAGGTTTCAGGGGTCTCCTCCTTGTTGTACTGGGCTGTAGTTGGCACTGAACAATGTTGGTTGTTGTCTTGCAACAGCTGAGGTGGACTGTGTTGCTTTTGACCAATCCCGTGTTGCTCTTAAAAACAAATGTGCTGAGGTTTCTGGAGAAATAGTTACTGGGTTTTTTAAATGTATCTAGGGCTGTAGTGTGATGATTGCCTGCCAGCCTCCCCCAGACACTCTCCCCTTGCCCTCCCCAGTAACATAACATGCTGTGTGCAACGAGCTGCTTGCTCCCAAGGAGGTGATTCATTTCCTAGAGGCATATTTGTAGGAGAAAAATGCTTTGAGGGTGTTGCTGTGGCTCTGTGTGACCTGCATTGGGGATGAAGTAGAAACCTCAACGTTGCAGACATACCCAGGGTCATGTTCACAAGGGTAGCAGTGGGGGAAGGATGCGAGCAGAGCATGAGCAGCTCTGCTGCTTCATGTGAAAATAAACTCCAATAGCAATTAAGGGAAAGGAGTAGGAAATTAATAAGGCAGTAAAGATTTTTCAAAATTGGTCACAAACCGTTGGTTTATTCCTTGAAAAGCTTAGTTGACAAGGATTCTCTCATCCCTTTGTCCCCCTATCTCTTTCAATAATCATCCTTCTTCATGCAAATATAGATGGAAAGGGGGGAACAGTGAAAGGTTAAAATGGAAGCAGGCTATCTTTCATCGACATGGTAATTTCGCTGCTTGGCTCAATGCCAAGCGCTTACTGCAGCCACTAGCTGCCATTCCAACATGAGTGAAAGGATCTTTAATAAGAGTGTAAATAAAAGCCAGGCTGAGAAATGAGTTTTCCATCCCAGCAATCACTGGCCTAACCTCGGCTGTAAATAGTCTCTCAGAGCAGCACAGATGGAGTACCAGCACCTGGGGATCAAGGCAATCTCTGCACAGTGCAATTTAAACAGCTGGGTACAATTGAAACACGAATTAGCAGGGATAGACGGAGGGATTCCATTTTGTGTGCTAGGTAAAAACAAATAATTCAGTCCTTTTTCCCCTTTTTAAAAAAAGGTGGTGTATGCGGAGAGAACTTTTGACATGATCTTGTGGGAGGTGCTCATTGCTGCAGCTGTTAGATTAATTTAACCATGAGAATTTCCCACAAGGTGCTGTAAAAACAGAGCCCTAATTTATGATCATTGATTTAACAGCTCGAAAGTGATTTATCTGACCTCAGTAAAGATAGCGAGGACACCAGAAGAATGATCGGTCATTCTGGGCTTTGTGTGGCTGTGATTGGCCTTATTAATTTAGAGCAGAAGGTCTGTTTCAGTGTCTTATTGAGACAGTCAAAGGCAGTTGGCAACTGAACCATTTTAAATACTTTTTTTAAGCATTACTAATGCTGCTAAGAACTAAGAATTTATTCCACATGGAAAAGATTCTCATTAGTTAAGAAATGGTAAAGCTTCATTTAGAACTGTGCAGAAACAGACGCTTGGTCTTGGATTTGCAAGTTGTTTTTTCTTAAGTAATTTTTTTTTCTGTTGTTGGAAATCTAAAGCACACTGTGAAATGGAATTGTTAAGCATTACAGTAAATGAGAAATAGCTTTGCAAGAGATAAAAGAGGCTGGCACAAGGGATTGCTGGCTCTTGCTTTTTTTAAGGGTAGATTTCATAAACACCTAAACGCTTCACATATTTTTCTATTTTTATCATTCAGTCCTCTTTATGGAAGTTATAGAGCGTATCTGTTGACAAGTAAATATATCTAGGTTTTATTTCAGAGGAATATGCTTCTGGTTAACATGGGTGTAGCATCCACTACTGAAGTGTCACAACTGAGCGATAGAATTTCTTCACACAAATAAGAGGAGAAAGGATGAAAGGCAAAGGGAAAGGTGACTACTCTCTCTCTCCAGAAAGAACAAATGTTTTTAAAAGGAGCATGAAATGAAATTCAAGTGCTTTAAAAGTTTACCTGAACTAGAA
The DNA here is from genome assembly GCA_013398075.1 of Notiomystis cincta. Taxonomy (NCBI): domain Eukaryota; kingdom Metazoa; phylum Chordata; class Aves; order Passeriformes; family Notiomystidae; genus Notiomystis; species Notiomystis cincta. The sequence goes on from VZRX01022857.1 coordinate 499,137, forward strand.
AATTTGAATACAGAATAAAGTGTGTTTGCACAAGTGTGTGCACCTGCACAAAAATCACACAGGAGGTGTGTGATTAGGAGCACTAGCCAGGAAAATGGGCTGGAAACAGTTCTTACCAATTTCTCTAACCACCTGGACTGGCGTGTGGTGGGGTTAAATGTCACTGCTTTGTATGGCTCTGCATTTCATTCACCACTGGATTATGCCCAGCTTTAAAACCCATCTACAAAGATCTCAGAATCGTCTTTTTAAGGTGAGAGACAGAAATACTGCAGGTCGGGATTTCATCCATGGGAGGGGTGAGTGCTTACAGTCATTTTGCTGTCCTAGTGACATGCTATCTGACCAGAAACTGATAGTCCACTTAATCTCCACACAACAGGGGAAAAAAAAGAAAACAATATTTCAATCCTTCAAAATATGAAATAATAATAGTAATTTTAACAAGTGAAAAGACTAGGACAATAGAATAAATTATGATGAATGTAAAGCTCCCACCAAAATCTCATACACATTGTCAAGAGATTGAAGAATAAATCCAAAACCAGCTATAAATCTCACTAAAAGGTTTGAGGGACCAATGGTACCCATAAAACCAACCCTCAAATCCCATACAAATAAAACAAAGCTGAAGCTCATATTTGAAGCCTGAAGAATACAGAAAGTTTTATGTCAGCCTGAGCATCTTCTTCCCATCTTCTTGTGTTGCCATCAATCTTGTGTTGTTCTCTATAGCACACTATAGAGACTTCAGGAGAATTTTATAAATTATGTGCAGTATTACTTTGCCTAAATTCAAATCTACAGGGGAAAAAAATGAATCAATGAGTAGCACAATAAAAGGTTTCCTCAAGCTGTTTTTACCTGTAACAAAAGTCTCCTAAAAAATAAAACAAACCTTCAGAGTACTTGACTTGCATCTTTGGTCATCCCAAAATAAAGCTAGGTGTTTCTTCCCACTTAAATCCCACTCTGGATAGGTTCAAATGTGCTTCTGGAAAATTACAAATAACCATCCTCAACAGCACAGACATCACAAACACTTAGGAAGAAATGACTGCTTCTTAGCAAACAGTTTGCCTTTTTTCTTTTCCTATCCCTTAATTTACCACAGATTTATTCTAACCCTTGACACGATGGCACACATAGATGTAAATGAATGTTACAGCTTGGTTTAAAAGCATTATTATTTTTGATGACAAAAACAACAACCTAAAAGACATTCTCTTTTAGGGGCTATTGTTCACATGATATCCTGGAGTACTGTTCATCTCAGACTTTTCTTGTTTAATATTCTTAAGGAAGGCTTAATTGGCATCTCAGGATCTAAACTATGAAGTGACTTGTTTACTGCTGAAGCACTAGCAGTACAGAACTAGAATCTAGAATATACAGAATCACTTAGGGTTTTGCTTTGGGGTTTTTTTCTGTTTCTTTTGGTTTGGGTTTTTGTTGTTGTTGTTTGGTTTTGGTTTTGGTTTTGGGGGATTTTTTTGGTTAAGAAAAAAATCTGTTACTGCATTCACAAAAATATTCCTGCTTAACAAGAAGCAGACAATGTGAGAGGACAGAACCTTTGAAAAAAAATGTTAATAACTGATGAGTCCTACAAGGTGCCCTTTTACACATCGTCTTCATTCATTTCTTTGAACTTTTAAGAGCCATTTTCATGAAAAGGTGTCTTTAATTACTGCAAGAGTGATCTGCAGACAAATGTGCTCAAGTGCCAATGTGTTTACCATTAAGACACGGAAAGAGACATTCCCTTCCTTTGATGCTACTTGACCTCCCCAGCTCTGGATCAACCCACTCCTACTCCTGCTTATGGTTCCAACAACAAAGACCAGAAGCAGACTTCTCTTGGAAAACACTAGAAGGACATCAGGGTTGGCCCAAGGCTGTGATTAAAGCCACTCTTATATAGTTGCATACAAAACACAACCAAAGCTGGTGTTGCAAGTCTTTTGCAAGTATCCACAGGTTAAGAAAGGACACTGCTTGGGGGTTTGTTGGGCTCGGATTATGTGGCATGAAAAGGAAAAGCCTGGTGCTGCCTCAGGAGTGCACAGCATAAACAGAGCAGGCTTTAGAAGCACCTCTCTGCAATCCGCCACACATCTTACAGAGACGTATTCTGTCCGCCGAAATCCACGCGAGAATGAAAGTCGCAAGCTGAAAGAACTGCATGCAGCGATGTGTGGAGGAGCACAGGCGCGAGGAAGCGTTTGCAGTGAGGCAGTGGCGCGTGTGCTCGCTGCCACCCTCCGCTGTGAGCCCACCCAGCAGCCCAGGCACAGGCACAGGCAAATCCACCGTGGGCCACCAGCCACCACCACAGCAGGAGGAGCACCTGCAGCAGAAGAACCACAGAAACTCAAACCAAATCTGCCTGGGACAGCACGGTGGGGGCGGCTGCTCTGCGTACAGAGGACTGGAGCTAACCCTGGCAGCTGAAATGAACATTGTGCTCATACTCGCTTCACTGCTAAGGAAATTGCTGGAAAGAAGCTGATGGAACTGAATTAGGATAGCAGTAGGATAGGGGGTTGTTTGTTTATCTTTGAAGAAGTTTTAACACTACCTGAGATCTCCTGGAGAAAGGATCAGGCCCAGTAACTTCCATTCTGATTTGCTCTCAAAAAAAAAAAGCTGTTAATTATCAGTCAAGTGTACAGCATATTGCTTATAAATGCAGAGGTAAGATAACGCCTTCAAGTAGAGTTTTAAAGCTGCAGGACTGTAAAGAAAGTCCTTTGTAAAGCTCCATTTTGTTCCCACACTGGGAACTTTGTTGCCATCCATAGATGTTTGAGAGGAGGGGTCACCAGGAGTTTTGCTAGACACAATATAAATTATCAGTTGCTTGTGTACAAATGCATGATGCTGCAGTACACAACTGGCTGGGGATCAGCAAAGTGAGGGCTTATGATATCAAAGATGTATGATCAATCTTGCTTATCTTTAGGTTAAAGGTGCTGACTCCACCTGACATTATAAAGAACTATCTGTTGGATTACAGCTATTACTGAAAGGTGTAAAAGTGGTACAGAATATATGCATGAGTTATGCATAAAAACAGTCTTGTAGATGAGAAGAAGGAAATGGAATATATTTGTGTAAAAGGAAAATGCTGAATACTCTATTTCCTACTTTCAGCCGCCTTCCTATGGAAAGGAACTAAATTAGTCATTATCATCAGTGGTAAATACAGTCAGAGTTATTGAACTTAAATTTCACCCTTTAGTGGAAACATGTTTCATCTGTACTGTTACTGTTGCTGCCATCATTGGATTCATAGTCATTTTTTGTGGCTGGTTTTGCATCACCTTTTTTCATCTGCACTGATGGGCACAGGAGGAGAAGCAAGTTTTCAAGAAATTACTCAGAATAAAATTTGCAAAGTCATAACTTCAAAATAATTACCCTATGTTCTTAAAAATTGCACATAAGAACCACCATGAAGCAATCTTGTTCTCAATGCATTCTCTTTTCTCCTAACAGCAGAATTTTTACGAGAGTGTTTGAATATATGTTGATCATCCATCACTGCTGAGAAACCCAATCCTAGTTTTTAGCACACTTTCTGTAGATTCTTCCTTAGCTGGGGATGAGCAGTAGTCCTTTAAAACTGGGACCAAGAATGATTAGTTTAGCAAAGTTCTAGAGTTTCCTGTGTTTTTCTTACATTGCCATTTACTCTGGAGTTGGACCTATAGGATGATCTCTCATGGATTTTAATGTAACTTATGAGACTGAGCTCTTACAGCCTCCACTACACTCTTACAGCTCTCTTCTTTGCAGAGCTGTTTAAATTAGGGCATAATTTTTTCAGAAACTTAACATTTCTAATTTTTCTTCCTCTTGGTCAAACTTGGATGAAATAGGCAAATTAATTCAAGGTTCATAAGGAAAGATTAGCAGATATTAGCACAATCACATAAATCTTGTTTTCTTTAAAAGTCAGGTTAAAAGTGTTCAGCCACAGCAAAGTAATTGGTTAAAAAAGCAAGTTAAATAATATTATAAAGCAGAACAAGCTTTTGAGTAAGAAAGAACAACAAAGAACACACGGCTATGGATTTATTTTACCTTTCTGTTTCAAGAGACATGGAGAAGGCTGAAATGCTTAAAAACTACACAGCTGCAATATTAAGTGTGTAACAATGACATGTCACTACAAAATGGCAGCTAACAAAAAGAAGTTGTCATAAGACAGAATCAAGAGAAACAGTTTGAGACCATCTTGATAAATATTTTAAGACCATACAATAGGAAGGGGCTCTTAGAAACCCAGATTTTATTCCTCAGTGGTTTTACAGCTGTCTTGTGTAAGCCTTCTCACGAGTTTACAAAATGCTTTCTTAAAACTAGTGTGGGTTTTTTGTCCCAGCAGTCTGCCTAGGATGACTCTTGCTCTAACAGCGCTCTCTGTGCCTTTCTCTATGCCCTACTCTGTGATGAGCCTGCATATCCTGTGCCCTTCCATGTGTTCATGTAGTCATGGTTTGTACATAAATGCAGCTCTATCTCAGCTTTATTGCCCACTGCATGTGTCTAAACTGAATCTCAGAAAGTATCCATAATATTAGTATATCCATTCTGAAATATTGTTTTACTGTACTGTTCTCAGTAATCCATTGATCTTAGCACCAACTCTTGAGTCATCTGTTGATCATCACACTTTTACCCTTCCTTCTTCAGGAAATGGGAAAACTCCACTGGAAGTTTCTAGGAAATCTGTACACTTCTGTTCACTGGATCATTGTAAGTTTCAGATCCAAATCTTTAATTTTTACCTTAGAAAACATGCTTCCAGATCCGTTATCATGGCAGCCTACCCATTTTTCTTCAGAAGGGAGTACCAGTTACACCATGTCTTAGGAAGGGACACAACTAAGCCAGCTGGCCCAAACTGGCCAAAAGAGATATTTCACACCCTATGTCAGCTCAGTTATAAAAACCAAGAAAATGAGCACAAAGAGGGGATTCTTTATTCACAATGTTTACCTTTCAGGGCAACCACTACATGTGCTGAAGCTCTGGTTCCTGGGAAGGGCCAAACATTGCTTGCTGATGGGAAACAGAGAATAAAAATACTTTTTATTTTCTCTTTGCTTGTGTACACACAACCTTTTGCTTTTGCTTTATTAGACTGTCAACCTACAAGTTGTTTCCCATCTTATTCTCTCCCCTGTCCACGTGAGAAGGGGGAGTGATAGAGTGACTTGGTGGGCACCTGGCATCCAGCCAAAGTTTACCCATCACAGAGAAGTAAAGAAAATAGCCATATTTAACTGAAATTATCCACCACCTTTTCTACATAATCAGATTAGGTAAGGTCAGAGAGCTTTGAGAAAGGGCAAGCACATAAACTATTTCAAAATGCATGTGTAAGTGTTTACAGTTCAGCATTCCTTATGAAATACTAAGCTTACTGCCAGAATTTCAAGCACCAGTAGGACAATAATTAAGTAGTAATCAATTTGTTCATCAGAACTCAAGTGCAACTAACTAAACTTGCTTTCTTTGAAGGGGAGAAACTTAATAAAGAGAAGAAAATACTGCTATTAGTATAAACTGGATGAAGATTTAGAAATGTGCTCTATTAGAATCCATTCCTACAACACACTTCTCTATGTAGTCATTAACAACTGGGGGTTGGTGTAGGGAAAATGAAATTTTTACCAGCATTATTTGAAACATAAAAGAGTAAAAGTCTAGTCACTATAGACTCAATACCATGTTGATAAAGAATCATAGAATTATCTAGGTTGGAAGAGACCTATAACATCATCAAGTCCAACCTTTGACAGATCACCACTCTGTCAACTAAACCATAGCACTGAATGCCATGTCCAGTCATTTCTTGAACACTTCCAGGTATGGTGACTCAGTCACTTCCCTGGGCCATCTGTCCCAATGCTTAACAACCCTTTCCACAAAGAAATTCTTCCCAGTGTCCAACCTGAACCTCCCCTGGCACAGCTTGAGGTTCTGTCCTCTCTTCCTGTCACTTGTTGCCTGGGAGAAGAGGCTGACCCCCACCTGGCTCCTGTCAGGCAGTGATAAGGTCCCCCTGAGGTTCCTTTTCTCCAGGCTAAACAAGCCCAGCTCCCTCAGCTGCTCCTCACAGGACTTGTGCTCCAGCCCCTTCCCCAGCTCTGGTGCCCTTCTCTGGACATGCTCCAGCACCTCAGTGTCCTTCCTGCATTGAGGGGCCCAGACCTGGACACAGCACTCGAGGTGTGGCCTCACCAACACCAAATACAGAGGAACAATCAGTGCCCCAGCCCTGCTGGCCACATCATTGCTGATACAAGTCTGGATGCCACTGGCCATCCTCGGCACCTGGGCACACGCTGGCTCATGTTCAGGTGCTGCTGACCAGCACCTTCAGGTCCTTTTCCACTGAACAGCTTTCCAGCCACTCTGCCCCCAGCCTGTAGCACTGCATGGGGTCATCTTAACAACAGAAGTCATCCTAAATAAACAAAACATCGTGAGGATGTGAAGTTTTCTGATAGGAACAAGTAACCAAATTCAGAAAAGGAGGAAGGGGTTAAATTATAAGAACATTGAATCAGCAGATATATTTTATGTTCATTACATGGTAAGGTTATACTGTTCCAACAAAAATAAACTCCATAAATTTTATGCAAGACAAATGAGGTCATTAGTTTATGTTTGAAAGTGGTTTGATTTCAGTCACAGGCCTAGGATTCTCTCTATTACAGTGTATTTTTGGGAAAAGCTAATGAAAATGGTCACATGGGAATAGTCAAAATAATTTTTAAAAAAAGGAAAATAAAGTCTGTCAAGCAAAGGTGTGAAAAAGTGCCTGAATAGATGCATTCATTTTAAGAAAATTATTTTCCACATGTATGTAAAGATCTGTCCTTTTTTCAAACTGCTAAATCACTTGAGGGAGAATGGAAGTTTCTTTTTAAAAGCAAAAAGAAAAAAACAGCCAAAATGGAAACTCAGTAAAGAAGTGGAATTATTGCTGGAGAAAATGATCATACTTACATCAATTTGTGCAGCTCTTAAGGACCTGCTTATTTACATACTTCTTAATACAAAATAGCATGTTCCTTCATGAAGCAGCAGTCACTGTCAAGTAAAGAGTGTAAGAACTCCAATTTCTTTCCATCATTTGCAAATATTGACATAAATACAATAATTCACCCATCCTGAAGTTTGCCAAATTCAGGTTACAGTTAATTTTTAAAAAAGGAGGTGAGAGTGGGAGAAAATACAAATACATGTGTTACTTTTCAAACAGTTCCTTCTTTCCTTTTGTAGATACCATGAACAGGCATTTCTGATAACCTCAGCATGACAGTGAGATAGAGAAGATTGTTTGCTCCTTCACCTTTTTCCTGTAGCTTTTAAGGCAAGCTGAGCTTTGCAGGCTCTTACTAGAAATACAAAGGCAGCTGAACAACTTGTATTACACAGCAACACACCTGAGCTACAAACAGGAAATTATGTTCTGGGTCAGGTTCAATATCAGGTTTCAGAACACTGCCTAACAATGCAGCAAATGTGCCAGTCTCTGGTCTAGGTGACAATACCACAGCAGGTGGCTGCAGACTCCTCATATGAGCACATCCAAGTTTCACAGGAAAGATTAGTAATTTTTGGCATAGCTTCAGACTATTTCCAAACCCCCAGACCCATCTGTGTACCACTGTGTTTGAGTCCCCGTTCTCTCACTGCTTCCCCAAATTCACTTTGGGCAGCTGAAAAAATCTCAATCTATGTTTCCTGAAAAATTCTGTAAATGGCTCCTTTTAAGTTTTGAAAAAGGCTGAGATGAGGTTATCCTTTAGCAGAACACATAAGAGTGTCCTTGGAGAGGAAGAGCAATTTCTCAGCACTAGCTTAAGAGAAAAATCTGTTGGCACAAACACACTTAAAATTAAATGTATCATTTCTGTATAAAAAGGGGAGGAATCTAAGGAAATTAGCTTTTATCACAGCTTTTCTGATTATTTTTATTGAAAAGCAGACCATAATGTAGATTGATCTAATGGCCCATGTTAAGTGATAGTTTCTTGCTGCAACAGATGCTCAGATGCTTCCATAAATAGAGCATAGGACCTGTATTATTTCAAAGGAATACTGACCATTCTGGCAGTGGATCCATCAATTCCTCAGTTGTCTTCTATAGCCAAAAAAGACACACATGGAAGATCCACTGCTGAATGAAGATCCATATTTAATAATATGGAAAACAAAACTTGCTGGAATTAAGATGAGAACAAAGAAAAGGAAAGTGTTTGAGAAGACTAAGATTCCTGAAGCAGAAAACTTGAGTTTGTTGGAGAGGGGGTTTTTGCAGCTGTGCTTGAATAAGCCCCCCAAGAGAAGCAGTGTGCTATTCACAACCAGAGCCAATGATGACGGCAAAGGAAGAGGAGCTTCAGTGAAAGCAAAGGAAGTATTCTCTTACAGCCATGCCGAGACACTAAAATGATTGTAACCTACTTGTCAATGCAGTCCCACTTACAAGCTTTATCTCACACCATAGAAATTCTCCATTTATAAGAAGCATTTTTAAATTGTATCACCAACAAGTATTTACTAGGTATTTACCACTGATTGCTAAACACTCCCCCCTCTAAACAACAAACAACCAAAAAGCCCCAAGCAACAACAACAAAACCAACCAACCAAATGAACAAAATCAACAGTAACATTTTGGCTAAGTTTGAGCAGCTGACCAAGTGTGGCAGAGGGTGGGCTTCTCTCACACCACCCTACCAGCAAAGCCTGGCTTTTCATGACAGAAAGAGGAAAATTCATTCAGTAGCTGCTCAAGGAAGGAGTAGAACACCTCTCTTTGTATAGGTTAGGATGGGCAGACACTGCTACAGCTACGAGGAAAAGAGAGCTAAGGACCCTCAGTTGACAAAGCTATGGGCTGGGTGCTGTTCTCAGTGGGAGGGCAGAAGGATGTCCAGATGCACGGAAGGAAGACAGGATCCAGAAGTGGGTTTGGTGGTTGGACAGCTCTGAGCACATTCCATGACCAACATACCTGTCAGATGCATTTAGATGACCAGGAGAAGAGCTACGTCCAGCAGAAGGACAACACTAAAGATGATTCAATGTCATTACAGAAAGAAGCAACTCATTCTAAAGGCACAAAGAATGTCTCTCAGCTAGGGCTGCCTCATGAACCATAAGGAACATAAGTTTAAGAATGATTTCTAGGAATGGTAAAGGCAGCAGAATGTGAAAACAAGGAAACACTAGTTCGGAATAACTGTATTTCATGGAGGAAAGAGTAGTGTATGATACTGCAAGAGTGCATTGTTAATGATGCCTCCCGCCCAGGAGGAAAAGAGAAAGGAAATCACTGACTTTGAATATTCAATTAACAGACATAGGCATTCTGCAGATTTTTATACTACAGGAAGAAGAGAAGAACCATTTCTATAGTCAATGTCTCTTTTGGACTCACTGGAGCTGAGGACTTTAAGCATAGTAAGGAGGGTAGGATTTCCATCTCCTAAAAAAGAGAAATCTGGGGTCCAGACTGTCAGGTAGAAGGAGCTGACTGTTTTGAAGATCATGCTTTGAAATCATTGTAGATTTATTGTAGCTTATCCACTAAGTAGCCATGGAGTCTGATGCTGCAGACAGTCCCAGGTAATGTTTTGGCCTAGTGGTATCACTGTTGTCACTTGCTTTACACAACAGCCATAGAACTGTTTCAAATGTCAAACATCAAATATGGGTCAATGTGTGTTGTTTAAAGACACAGCTGTTAAAGAGCTATACCATGCTTCAATTCCACCACTTTTCCCAGTCAATTGTTCAAAGGTTTAATCACTCCTACAACATAAACTGTAGAAATTAATGGCATAAGATACAGTTGCATCTTCTGTGACTCTATATATTATTAAAAACTGCCCACAATCTTTGATATATGTAAGTGCTATATTACCTTCCATCCTGTTCTTTGATCTGCTGGCTACATATGTGGCATGTATCTTGACAGTTTTTTCCCCAAACACTTCATTTTTGAATTCTCTCCAATAGACCCATTTTCTTTCTGAATTAAGATGATCAATTTATCAACATACAATAAGCAAGAGTTGCATACTTTGTTCAGCTTAATTGCTTTCTTTCTGTACAGTGATGCTGTGTTACAGAAGTCCACTTCAAGAGGACTATGCCAGCCCCCTTCCTAAACCTTTGCTTAATGAGATACAGTCCCAGTGGTTACTACCTTGGTCCTTGCATAGTGCCAAAATCAGTGCAAAGGACTTAACAGGATGCTGCCTTGCACTTGCAATGTCAAAATCATACACCCAGCAATTTCATCCTGCTTACTTCCATTGCAGACTACCATACTAGAAATATGCAAGCACTTTATAAAAAATGTGGGGGAGGCAGTACTAATTCAACCCAGTTAAAGTATTTGAAGGGTAACCTAAATCTTCAGTTGTATGCTTTTCCCATTACGTTAGATATACAAAATATAGAACAGAACTAACACTCCTGTTTTCACAGTCTTGACAAACCAAAATGTTGGTAATAGTGTTAATGGTATTTTTAGGGATGGGAAACCAAATTGAAATAGCTTAGAGATTCACAGCGTGAAGCCAAAAGGGATGTGTAAACACGAGAGAGGGAGGAAAAAACCCTGAATACTAAACAAGCAAGAAAGTGCCATTTGGTCTTACTAGGTTCTCCCATACCAGCCACTATTAATGAAAAGGTGTCATCTTTCAGTCACTTAAAGCTCTACCAAAACTGTTGTAACATCGAAGACACTGGTCACATGGTCACAAAGGTTGCAGAGGGCAAGTTTTTGGCTAATTAAACGAAACTTGATTAGCATAAAGGAAAAAATCAGAAGACTAGAAAAGAAAGAGAGAGAAAAAAATGCCCAAAGGGGCAAAAGGAGTGAAGTCTTTCATATTTTGAATAATGGCTGGGATTAGCTCAATCAGTAAAGGTGGTAAAATCATCTCAGTCCTTGGCTAAGCTACCTTGGCTTAGACCGAGAACTTTGGGATTTCAAACATCATGATTGAACACTGAAGTGTGGTGACCCACACTGGTGTTGACTTTGAAGGTAAAAGCTGCACATCTTTTTACCCAATCAACAAATTCCAAAGGAGAGGAAGAGAGGGGAAGCCCTCCTCTTCTACCATTTAGGCTTAATTTCAAAACACTGGGTCCACTGCAATAATTTTCCTGTCAAACACTCCTATTATCCATCAGATATAATCTCAATATGTTCTTTAAACCTGCAGGAATTTTGGACTGAATTAATTCTATTTTTATCTTTTTCCTGACGTTTACAAATAATTTTATATAACAGACCGAGTTGCCATCTGTTACCTTAAACTACTTTTAGGTCTCTATACAACACATCCTGCAGATGTAGCCTACTTTTTTTGCTGGTGTATATGGTACTTCATGGTTGACAGTGTTAAATATGTTGGACTGTGACTAAAGAAACAATTTGGATTGCTTTGTAACAGTAAATGCTCCACGTGTACTGTCCATCAATCACTCTGTCATCTGCAGCTGTCATTATGGATGGTATTTTGCCTTCCTGAGCATTGATAAATGGAATGAACAATACTGGCATCCATATACAGAATTGCAAATTTTATCCTTGAGTAAGGTCTGCCAGAGTAAGAGTGCCAGAGTAGACAGGCCTTGGGAAGCAGCCCTATGCACAGCTCAGTTCCAGTGGTTCAGTCTCTGCTGGTTGTTGACGGGTCCTGCTGCTCCACAGCTGCCTGCAACCCCTCCTGCCACTCCAGTCAATAGGAGGCTGTGGAGGGTACCATAAAGACTCAAAATTACCATAAGGGGTTTTCTGGGCAAATGCCAAGTCCATCCTTGGCATGAGGTGACCACAGCCATCTGGGCAGCATTACACATGATCATCATGACCAGCTGAGCCACCTGCATTAAGGTTTTCTGACACCAAAGGTCCTAATGGCACCTGAACTGTTCACGCACCACCTCCGGACTCAGCTTCAGCTAGCTGCAGCTCATGTGGTGGCTCCTGGAGGTTGTCAGATGTCCTAAGCACTCTACCATGACACTGCTACAACGGCAGGGCCATAGGTAGTACAAGACTGGGAAAGGGAGGGGACAACTGATTGCATAAATATTTAAGCACTTCTGCTCCCACTAGACTTGGCATTGATAATGTTGCGATGCTTTGATTAGCATCACTACTATTTATCTACTTTCTTTAAGCCTTGCACTTGTGTTATTAGACCTTTTATACTTTTCAACTATTAAAAAAGATTGGTAAACTTAAGCACTTGCTTCCTCTGCCTCCCTTCCCTATTTTCTTTTCTACTCCAGCCTATAACCATGTACTATTGTAGCAAAGGCAGCAGCTGGGTACAGGATGCATGACAGATCATGTATGACATCAGGGACTAACATGATGAGAAAGCAATCTTTCAGGTGCTGGAAAGAAGAAAGACATTCATGAGCCTGGGGACTAGTGGAAAAGTCAGTCACAAGAGAGGGAAAAAACCTGAGGGACCTGGAAAATAATGGCATCTTAGCTGGCAGACTGGCACACCTATAAACATTTCATGTGTATAGCACTGCTAGCTCTCACTTGATCCCAGTTCAGACCTACCTTCCTCTAGGCATTCCAGCCAAACCTCCATGAGGTTATACAAAAGTAACCTACTGCATCCTTGCTGACAGAAGCATTTCTTGGGTCCATATGCAGGTTTTACAGCATGAAAGGCCACCATGACTCTGATGGCACCAGCAATGAGCCTAGCACAAATGGTTACTATTGCACCACCTCGCTGTATCTCTAGGCTGCCAAATTTCAGCGCGACTGAAATCACTGTGTAAATCAGATAGGATGACACGACACAGAGCAGCACAAGACAGAGCCACACTGTGACAATGCATGTGTGCATCCTGACAGCAGCTACAATTACTACCTTGGGAAAGAAGACCTCAGAAAGCACAAATACGACATATTCAGTACAGCCCACTGTCTATGTAGATATTGGCTCCTAATGAGGTAAGCAGGTAGGAAGTAGTAAGCAGGAGCTAAGGAAGTGATTTATTTTGTATTTAGAAAATACTGAGAAACTGTAGAGAAAACATTATGCAGTAAGTTTTTGCAACATCACAATACAATCCGACCAGTAGCAGATTCAGATAACAGATTTACCCATTCTAAAGTAATTGTCCACTCCACCAGCTGACCAGAACTGGGTGCAGCAAGGCTCACAGAATCATAGAATATCCTGAGTTGGAAGGAACCTGTTAGGATCATTGAGCCCAACTCCTGGCCCTGTACAGGGCACCCCAAGAATCACATCATGTGCCTGAGAGCCTTGTCCGAATGCTTCTTGAACTCTGTCAGGCTGGTGCTGTGACCACTTCCCTGGGGAGCCTGTTCCAGTGCTCAACCATCCTCTGGGTGAAGAACCTTTTCCTAATACCCAATCTAAATCTCCCCTGATGACACAACTTTAGGCCATTTCCCTGGGTCCTGTCACTGGTCACCACAGAGATCAGTGCCTGCCCTTCCCCTCACAAGAAGTTGTAGACTGCGACAAGGTCTCATCTCAGTCTCCTCTCCTCCAGACCACTTCTACAGGTTCTTTTCTAGACCTTCAACATCCTTTGGAGTTTCCATACAGAGTAATTGTCCTCTTGACATGTATAAATGTAGCTGGGAAAGTGATAGCTCTTCACCCACAACCCTGAAAACGGGCTTAGGAAACAGCAAGGAAGCTGGAGATGCACAAGAATTTAGGAGGACGTACAGCCTGGACAAATGACCCCAAGTGACCTAAGGGATATGCTGTTCCATATGGCATCATGCTCAATACATAAAATTGGGGGAAGAATGAGCATGGAGCAATGGTGTTTGCCTTCCCAAGCAAACATTAGACATGTTGGAGCCTTGCTTCCCTAGAGATGGCTGAACACCTGCCTGCACATAGGAAGGGGTGAATAAATTCCTTGGTTTGCTTTGTTTATACATGAAGCTTTTGCTTTACCTATGAAACTGTCCTTTCTCTCAACCCACAAGTTTTCACACTTTGACTCTTCTGACTGTCTTCACACCCCACTGGGGAGAGTGAGTGAGCAGTTATTGGAGTGCAGTTGCCAGCTGAGGTTAAACCATGACAGGAAGGCTTCAGAACAAGAGTCAGAGTGCACCATTCAGCCTGTGCATCTGTTACACAGATAAAGCATTTCACAGAGAACTGTACTTCGACCCTACATCTCCCTCAGCTTCTAACACATGTGTTCTAATTAGGAATAGAGAGAACAAAAAGAACACACCCCAATGAACATCCACCTTCTTGGCCAGATCTTCCTGGCATAACTCAGGGTTCATCTCAAACACATCTAAAAATCATCCAAGGAAACACACAATAGTGGAACCTAAACCAGGTGATGGTTTTCTTACATTAATTAGTACCTATTACATAGATCATTGGCACACCAATATATTTTTCAGAAGGTTCTGAAGGCCCCATGCTCCAATACCGGGAGTGGAAACACCACAGAGGCTCACAGACATGTCCCAGGTTTTGAGATGACTTTTGGTCCCTCTGCTATTTCTGTTAGGCCCCACCCCACTTGTCCCTGCATGAAAGATGAACGTGGCTGTGGTAGCTGCACACACTGTTTGCTGCCTGATGAATCCCATGGTACCATACAAAACCACAAGGCATGTCAGGTATCATTTTTCTGGACAAGACTGATACAGCTTTCACTTACATCTACCTAAGGAAAAAAGGTACCACTTCATATTTCAAATACTGAAATGTAATTCATTAACATGAATAAAGCTTCTAGTAATGAAAACTTAGTATTTTTAGGTTTATTTTAATTTTACAGAAGCTTTATTCTGGAAGCTTAACTGGACCAATCTCCCCTTTAAAAGCACGGTGCAGAAACTCTGGGAGTGAACAAGACTCTTTTTAGACTGAAAACTAAGCTTCAGCCTGAAACACACCACCTCAGCAAAAATCACATACACAAAACACACTGATTTTTAACAGATAAACTAGAAACCAGATTTTTAAAAAAAGTAGATTTCAAAGCAGCTAAAAATCTGTTGCCATTTTTTTTTACTTGCCTTCACACTTACTATTTTTCTTTGCAGGTGGCACACAACAGATGCTCTTGCCTTTCTGGTCAAAAGCCTTGGCACCAAAATAATGCTCATTCTAGGAACATACACCACAGGTAATATGAGGTCACTGGGCTATCACTTGGAGAGATAAACAGGATCTTGTCTCATTCAATGCCAGCATTTTCGTACCAATTCCTTCATCTCATTTTTGTGGGACAAGGCTGGTTAATTTTAAGACAAAACCCTCTCTTCTTGCAAGGGTTGAAATGGACAGCAAAGTACCCTTCAGAATGGGATGAGGCATAATCCAAGTTCTCCCCATGTGAAAGGAGGAATTTGGCTATATCACACTAATTTAATGAGATGTTTAAATCTATTTTCAGGGAAGTCAGAAGTACGTAATTTTCTTTTAAAACATCGACCTTCTTTCAAGTGGCTGAAAAGAGTTGAAGTTACTGTGGAGAGGGTAGAAAATATGAATAAAGTGATCAGGGACCAGGGAGATCTGATAACTAGGTGTCATGGATGCTATTTTCTTAGCTGGCCAAGAATAATAGACTTACAGCACTTAGGAAAGAATGTGCAAGACTGGATTTCTTTTCCATGTGTGTGCTGACACACCAGCATCACTAAGTTCTGGATGTAGATAATCTCATGCACCAACACAGTTCTTTCTTGCAGCCACTGCAAACCTTCACCAGAAGCCTCAAACAGGCAGGCAAACTTCAAATGCTTTCACCTGAGAAAAGAGGCAGTTTTGCTTGGGTTGCAGAGGCAAGCAGGCCAGACAAATTAGTAAAGCAAAAGCGAGAACTTCAGGTACAAAGGAAACAGAGTAACAGCAGAAATAACCAAATTGGGAAGAGAAACTGTAAGACCAGGTAAAACAGCCTTTTCTGCTGGTCAAGTCCAGGACAGGAAAAAGAAACAGAAGTTCACTTCCAGTCTTCAGACTTGCTTCCCAGAGCAAACATGGCAGCTTTCACTGTGATGTCGCACTTTCCATGTCCGAGGAAACACTCCTGCCCCTGCCCATTAAAAGCAAGCTTTTCACTGCAGGGATTCCAGCAGATCCCCAGTGCAAGTAACTTTTTCTATTTCTCCTCGTGTCTGACACCTTCAGTGGCAGGACATGTTCAATTTGGACAGAAGTTCACAAAGCCTATACATGAATGTAGCTGAGAGGCTAAGACTTTTAGCTAAAAAACTCAACTTGCTCACGTGAAGAGACTGACTACTTTATTAAAAATAAATGTATACATTTGTAAAAATTATGACCCAAAAATATACGACTGACATTCAAGACATTCTAGAGAACTGCAATCTGCACATGTAAGACCAGTTTCCCAAACATTCACATTTGTTTTGAGTGACACTTCCATTTCTGCTCCAGAATCTCTCTAGAGGCATATACCATGTGTGTAGATGTATATATATATATTTGTGTGTGTGTATAAGAGATATAAATGTATATATGTATGTGTGTATATATAACAGATATAAAACCTCCTCCAGAAGCAATCTTCTAGAACTAATTTCCCTGATTTCACTGAGTAACATTTAGGCACAGGATAGTGGAAGATGCACATAAACTATTTAAACATAAAGAATGTGGTCCACTTTAATTTGTAATTACTAGAGTAAACCTTTCCTTATGATAATTTAGTACTCATTCTTAGGGGGAAAGCACCAAATGAAAAGCCACACATAATTTATTTAAGGCACTGAAGCATTTTAAGTAAGTGCTTATGTATTTAGAGATGTGATTCTCTAGAAACTGGCATTTCCTCTGTCTCAAGCTGCTTACCAGTGTAAATCAGGAGGTCTCAGTCATTATTATGTGCATGGTCTAGGACTCAATAAAGTAAAAGGCCCAAGCCAGCCCCCAGTGAAGACAAGTTCTCAAATATCAATTTTGCTAGCATGGGAACACAGCACTCTCCTTGGTGACAGAGAGGGCAACTGCACCCTGCAGGGAAGCAACTATCTTGGATCTAAGATTTTAGGTTGATGCATGCCAGTATCTTTAGAAGCAGCACTGACAGACAGTAGCTGGAGGGGTGAGCAGCTGGTGACTGCTCTTCACAAAATAGGTAAGACAATAGCGCAAAAAGACATCAAACCAGGGAAGAAGAGCATCCAAAGCTTAATCGACTATGCCGTGAATCTCAATGCATTTTTATTATTCCCTGAGTCAAAAGAAGTGCTCAGAAAAGCTACAGACAAACATTTCTTGCAGTACTTTCTCACCCAGCACAGCAAACAATACACAATAGGGACACTATAAACTAAATAACTTTGCTGAGAAATTCCATCAACTCAGCCATGTGCCTATTTTAATGCTTCTATAAAAAATTCACAGAAAAAGTTTGACTCAGTGAAACCTCTGAAGACTAAAGGGGAAAAAAAACTCAGAAAGAGACGATGCCACAGACAATACGTGCCAGCAGTACTGCTTAACTGGCATGATGAAATTTTTCTTTCCAAACTAATTCATCAAGTAACAATAAAGAATGACTAAATTTACAAGGTATGAGCTACTCTTGCCGTTTTAGGTTTTCAAAGTACTTTCAGAGCCTTGAATTTTACAACATCTTTATGGTAAGGCTCTCCATTCCACTGAAGAATTAATCTTTTTGCTTCAAAGCCTGATGTTGCAGCCTTCATCATACAAATACACTAGGGAAGGTGGACAGTTAAACAGTGTCTGAGACTAGGACAAAACTAAGGATGGAATTTGACTGGATTAACTTCTGTATTTTGAATGCTAGATCGAGTAGTATTCTGAACCAAGAAATGTATGGATAGCCCTAAAGCAAAGACAAGCATCTTGTATGCAACTCCTTTAAGAAACAATTCACGTGTACTTACCTAAAACCTACTGAGTGATACAAACCCAAGACCCATGTGGCCACGGGGACAAACCACCTCATGCATTATATGGCATCTTAGTAGTCCACTACGATTTCAGTAGCACTGTCTCTTTTTTGTACAGTTTCTTAACATTGTCCTTAAGTCATCCACAGTACAATGCTATTGTTCAAGTGGCAAGTGAAGTTTAAGGGAGATACTTTACACAGGAGATAAAACTGAGTGCTTAATGGTAGCATGGTCAAGCACATTTTCCCTTGATTCCTTCCCTCAAACCCAAAATGCTACAACAGGAGCCAAGATCTGTCCTACCCAAGTTGCCTGAGCATAAGGCAAAGCAACAGGGAGGACAATTTCACACAACCCACCTACAGGCACTTAGATTAGCTGAAGCACCTTCACCTCCTTTACAATCAACATAGAGAGACAAGCCCCTTGAAAGGCTAATTCAGATCAAACAGTGCTAATGCACTTGCCAGCATGGTTTGTGTCAGGGATATATCTCAGCCATTGCCACTGAAGAGAAAGGGACTGGTGGATTAGCCAGTTAAAATAAGATGCCTAAAGGTAGGTGATGAAAATACCATCCTAACTTCCAGATCAAACAAGCTGTGCTTGGTATATGCTGTTTGTTAGGATGTGAAAAGCAGGCAGCTACAGCATCCTTTCTTACCCTTCAATTAAGTTAGGAAAAAAACCCAAGGGTGTTTTAAATCTGGAAACAGTCAACAGCTATGACTGCTATTTTAGTTCAGAGAAAACCTACTAGTAACAACACTTAATGTGTTGGTTTATTAGTGAGCATGAGAACACCTAGCTTTTGAAAAGTTTAGTTCATGACAATGGTTGAATTACCAGAATAATGCAGTGTACAGGGTAAAAATGAAGTATCATCACATTAAACTTTTTCCTCTATGTTCTGCAAGACACTTTACATTCAGCAGAGGTGCAAGAGCAACCTTTGCATATTTTCTAAACACATAATGAGTTCAAACAATTGGAAAAGAGAGGCAGAGTTCAATATCTGTAAGTTTCTTCCCAATATTCTAAATACATTAGAACAGTGAATCAGAAGCACTATTAAAGCATCGACTTAATTTCAAGTGTTTAGCTAACAGACTCATAGTTAGGTCTTATAAAAATTCTGACTGAAAAATTAATTTGTTTTTAAAAACATGAGACAGTTATGCACATTTATTGGAAAGGTTTTAATATACTCCAAGTTTAAACCATTATAATAAGCGATCAACACACTAAAATTTGTATCAAAAAGATACCCTTAGCCATAACTATAAATATACCAGCAATTTTAATTAATTCACAACAGCAAATTCATTACTTTGCTTTTCACAATAAGTTAAAATATACAGCAAAGATCTCAGAAGTTCACCTAAAATTGTGAGCACCAAGCAATACAATTAGTCAACTATACTGTAAAAAGACTCTCGTATCAATATAAAGTGGTAATTACATATTTTTGCTTTTGTTAGAGAAATACTCAAGATTTTTTACCATTCAGACAAAAGCACTTAATATCTCACATACAAGTTTTGTATATTCAGAACACAAAAAATACAAGTCTGTCACTGATCTCCATCTTCACAAAATAGAAAATCCACCTTTTTCAAGGACGCCAGGTGAATAGTAAGGTCTAAGCATGAGAAGAAATGCAGGCACTTGCTCTTCAGCCCAAATTCAGGTACGCTCCAAACAGCATGAAACTAGTGATTTTTCATCCAGCTCTGCGAAAGAAGGAGCATCCTAATGATGGGGTCAAACCCCACTACTTGTCTCGGTGGCCAAGGCTAGATTCCTCCTGCAGAACTAGGAGGAGAAGGAATTGTTGCCACCTCAGCAGCATGCAATCCCGGGAAAACAAAGGGGATTCCCATTGTCATTGTCTTCATCTGCAGCTGATCATCACCAGCACTAGCAAGGCAGTAGCTTGCGCAGTTATCTCCACAGCGGGCAATGTCACAACCCGACCAACAGCACAAACTACTACCTCAGCCAGGGCCCTGGTGCTCCCGACCCCTTCTGAAGGGGGAAACAAGCAGGCAGACAACACAGCAGCGACAAATGAAATTAAAGGGAAAAACAGAAGAAAGATAAAAGGGCTCTGAGGTCTTTTGATGATCCTCGTCTCCTTTATCTGCTGCAGACATCAACCAGACTCCTCTCGCCTGACTGTGAAAAGCAAAGGGAAACCCCGCCCAGCTCCCTCCCCAGATTTGCCCTTTTCCTTGCATGACCTGAAACCGACGGGAAGAGCTTCATTTATCAGATACATTACAGACCCCAGCTGGTACAGTAAAGATCACGTTTAATTTCAAACAGCCACAGTTCCGCA
>VZRX01022857.1:528756-572641 GCA_013398075.1 Notiomystis cincta
AAATACAATAAATATCCCCCGTGTTTTTTTTTTTTTTTTTTTTTTACACATTTGGCCTTTGTGCTTTCACATCACAGATTAAAAATGTGAATACAGGTGAAACATTACTGAAATCAAAAGTCATTAAATAAGAGTTTAAATGCTAGATCACAAACTTTAAAAACAATACTGTTAAAAGTGGTTTCGTTAAATTGTGTGTTATGTTAAAGTGAAACAAATTCACATTTACTTAATGACAAATTTTACTTCATTTCTAACTGAGTAACTATCTTCAAAAATACACTTTTCATGGTTTTTATCAGACACACTTTATAATTAAAAGATTAGAACAATTTGTTTGGGTTGAAAAGACATTACAAAACAAAACACTTAAAATTATTGAACAAAATATTACAGCCAAGTATTTTAGATATTTGAACTTGCCTTTCTTGGGTCATGATTCAAAGACTGTGATACTTGCCAAGAAGGTCAAAAAGGCTAACAACCCTCAAATATGTTTGTTTTCTTTTTAAAGCAAGGCTGCAACTGCAAAAATGGATAGCGTTAAGTAGAACAAACATCTTGAAACAAATTTATTATGAAGTGAGGTATGGTAGTGTTGAAGTGCTACAGTGGATTTCTGCATATTCAAACTTATTTCAGGTCAACTGCTCTGAAGTTTGAGATCAGCAGACTGTGACTGCTTGCTTCAATCTTTTGTTATATGACCCTTTGCAGATGTCCAATGGCCACAAAGAAGATACATTCAATTAAGCAAAAACTAACATGATCAGATATGAATGAGCATATCTGGCAATTTAGAAGGCAAGCTGTAAGTAAAAATGCAAGCAAACAACTTATTCATAATAAATACATTTTCAAGCATTTGACATTATCAATATTTTTAAAAGAATTTAAATAATAAATGCAACTATTTTATACATAACTGTACCATTTATTATACACACAAGTATATCAGTTCCCTTTGTTTACAAAGGCTGGTTACAGATATATGGAATGTTACAGTACCATCTTGCATAAAATTTTAGTACAATTCGTACTTCAAAAAAGGGTGCAAAACACCAGCCTGATAAATCTGACTGAATTGAAATATTTTTAATTACATCATTAACACATACACAACAAGCTGTACATAAGCCCACTTTTCAATCACCACTTCAAGATACTGTAGCAAGTACATTAGATTATAAATGATTCCAGCTAGTCAGTTAAATTTATTAAAGGTTTGCACTGCTACTCACTCTGGAACCTTTGAGATAAAGCCTGTATTCACGACTTACTGAGCTCTTGTTAGTACAGTTAAGAGGCAGTCAGCACTGCTTGCCAAAGTACTAGTCACAAGAGATTTCCTCAGAGAAACTTCACCCAGGAGCAAACATTTTTGGATATTCCCTTCAAGAATAAAAAACTCTTATGGGGTCAAGACTCTCCATTCTGTACCTTGGATGCTGGTGGATGCATGAAGTCCTTAAAGGGAACCAGTGCCTCCTTCAAAGCAGAGCACACTTCTGAGGATGAGCAGGTGATACATTCTACTAAAGTCGGGTACAAGGCAATAACTTGTGCCCATGTGCTAGAATCAACTGCAGGGAAGAAAAGAACAGACTGAATCACTTACCACTATCCAAATACTGACAACAGATTTTTTCCAATACCTCTAAGCAATGGCACATTCACAGTGTGCCTAAACATAGGTACTTAATGCTATACAGACACTATGGCATCCACCAGGGCACTCAGATGTGGGCCAGGATTTCTGCAGAACTGTTTGTTTTTTCAGCTGCAGCCAGAGGCTAGATGGGATAATATCCTTAAAGTGGTGCTACATACCTGTGTTTCTACATATGAATAATTCACTGTGGCTTTGGGATGAAGAACCGACAAATTTAAGATAATACTTCTATTCAATCTGTAATACACATGTGTTTTCTGCTTGCTTTTCTCAGCTATTGACAGAAAATTGAACTGGATGCACATTTCACTTTTGGAAAATTGTCAGCAATGAGACTTTCTACTGATTTCAGATCATCTCAGATTACAAGAGCTATAGAAAGCCAAGGCAGAAACACTGGACAAAATAATAGAGCAGGGAAAGAGGGAAAGCAAGACCAGAAGTGTAAATATCTACCAGCCTGTTCATGCATTTAACTTGTACACTCTTTTAACTGCAGAGTGCACCTATGTGAACATGAACCACAGCAACCTAAAAATGTATTATGGGAAGGAAAAAAGGATCTAGCCAGGCTTCATATATTTAAGAATTCCATTAGTATTTTATGGAACAGGGTTTTTTCTTTGTTTTCAGAAGACATCAAGCTTTATCTAATAAAGGACATCATAAATTTAAGTTTTCTTTTTTATTAAACATATCTTAGGTCCTTATACTTTTAGGCATACTGGAAAAACTTTATGGGGTTTCTTGCTGTCTACCTGCTACCTACATATTCAAAGAATTACAGAATATTGACTCTTAGACATTACACTTTTCTTTCAAATTTCTGGGAAAACTACTAAGGAAATAATAAATACATCTTTGGGGCAGATATAATGTTACCTTGTTCAGCACCGTGTTAAATTTAACAATAACTTACCATTTTCAGGTTGAGTCTTTTTAAGTGAATCTATGAGAGTACTGACAGCTTTTAAAACGAATATGATTTCTGTTACTTGCTGCCTACAAATGAAAAAATGCAAACAGTCAACTACTCTTTTTTGTTTCAAGAATGTAAGTTTTATAGAAAGACTTCCCACCATCATTGCTGTTGTCTCAGCTAGGACAGATTTAGCTTTGGTATTGGGAAGAGTAACACCATACAACTCTCGATCTGAAAACACTCATATCAAAGGATGTGATAAGGCTAACATAATCAATTTCCACATTCAGGATCAAAACCTTCAAAAGTGAAGCCAATTTCAAGTAAGTTCCCATTTTAAAGCATTTCTTAGTATTTCAGTCAATTTTTCCACTTCAGGAACAATTACTTGAGTAATGATTCACAGTATTGCTGTTTGGATATTTTATCTTATTTTTGAGGAGATTCCACCCACCTCTCAATTTAGAAACTACACATAGCTCTACTGGGAATAAAAGGAAATCAGATTTCAGAAATATTATGCTAGAGGTATCAGAAACATTGTTTCAGTAACTGAAAATGTTGTAACAGCACAGAATATGATTATTGTTACTTAAAGTTGTTTTTAAAAAAAAACAGATACCAGCATTTAGTTTGAAATATCTTCCCCATAAACATTTCTCTGCCTTTTAAATTTCATTCTCTGCCACCCCTTTCATTTTTTTCATGACTAAGTGATATTTTGAATGCAAACTTCTTCTCATAAAGTCCTGCTAATACCTTTACTTTCTAAAGACAGCGCACATACCGTGGAAGAGGACATTTGCCACTTAATCTCTCATCTTCTATGTAGCGATGCAAAACATCCTGTGACCTTTTCAAGAGCACAGAAAGTGCCATTCTAGAGATGTAGCCTTCTTGAGGAGTTGTGACTTTATTACTGAATGAAAACTGGAGCAGTGTTTCAAAACACACCTTAGAAAACTCCTCTCTCATTCGAATATCTATTTCGGCTTCTGTCAAAGTAAAATGATGCATTTAATTGTACAGTGCACATGATGCTGCATTTCAATCAGTATTATATGCTGAGAAAAGGTTATAACTCCTCTAGTATTAAAAAATATTCATGGTGATAATAACAAATATTAAGAACACATTCTAAGAAAAAAATGACTGTGCAAAAATCACAAAAGTTCCAAAAATGAGATGAATCATGCCAAATTCTCAGTAACATGTCACATACCTGACATTGCTTTAATTTTAAAATACATGAAATCATCTAAAACCAGCAAGCAATCCTACATCATAAACATTCATATTTGGTACTGTACAATTCAAGTATTTTTCTATGTAATGACTTGTGTCCATTTTCTTCACCTTTCCAAAAACCCCTATAATTTTTTTTTTATTAAAGGCAGAGAAGGTATCTGGTTAGGTACACCATATAGTTACACTAAGTTACCATACAGTTATAGTTATATAAGGTCATTTAGTTTTTAAGAACAGGATATTATGTCTGTCTTACAGTTGTCTGAAGTGATTGTTAGAACTGGACAAAGGAAAATAAACTATGTAGAAACTAACACAAGTACAATATGATATATGATCCTGTCCGAGCAGTAAGGAAGTAATTTTTTAAAAATTGCAAGGAAAGCTTGGCAATTTCCACAAAATATAATTAATAAAGAAGCTGGATCTCAAACAGTCTATACTAAACATGTGCCAGGGAACTTCAAGTTTTTATCATAAGTACTCTCAACACTTTAATTATTTTCTAGTAGATTTAAACACTGTATTTTTTGTCATTCAGGTACCATACCTGTAAAGGAGGATGACTGAGAATGTATTGAGCCTTTATTGAGCATAGTCATTATTTGACCAACAAATTCCTTAGGAATAAAATTAGCATATGGCAGTATCTCTGTGCTGATAAGCTGCACCACCTAAAATAAATTACATATATTTATATTGGTTTTCTAAATACTAAAGCTGTAAGAAGAAACATTCAAAAAGAGAAAGGCCTAATTAGACTTCACAAAATCATCTATTGCTAGCATTTAAAATTTGCAGATATGTCTGGAAATGTGGTCTTGCATGGGACATTAAACTTGAAATAATAAACCTTTCCCCCCACCACTTTTGCCAGTTTCTGATCAGACTTCAAATAACATTTGAAGGATATTCTTCAAATTGAATTTTTTTTTTAAAAAGAGAAGATCTAACATTAGGAATCTCTCTCTCCCCACCCCAATTCAATACCCTCACTATGACATTCACACACATATCCATCCCTAACAATGTGACATCTCCAAAGCAGAATTAAAGTGTGTTAATTATCTAAACGAGCTTAAGGCAATACATATTAACTGAAATGCTCTCTATCCTTGTCTTGATGCCCCCATTCAGGAACAAAGTGGGTTTAGATCTCCATAAATTAATGCATTAGATTTGGGAGTTCTGCTCACTGCAGACAGAACCACTCTCGCTTTTCATCCAGATATTTTTGTGTCCCAGTCACCCCTCTGGAAAGATGATGGGTGATGAAACCACAGATACTGCCATGTCTTCCCTGCAACTCCTTTTGCTTTGTACCCCTAATCTCTGTTCTGCCACATTTTTTTGTCCTTGAGTGAAAGGGGACAAGTCCCTTCTCACTTCAAGTACCATCTTCTCTTAATTTTCTTCGGCCTTATGCAACCAAACATTGTCTCTTTACAATTACAGTGATCTCTGTGCTGCACAAACACCACATAATTTCTTCATTTATGCCAAAGTTTCTCAGTCTGAGAACACATCTTAAGGGCAACAATGTCTAAGAAAAAATGAATTTTTGCTGACTGCTCCCTCAATGCAGAAGACACTCATTTCAGGTTTAATTGTCAGCTTTCTCCATGGTCTACAATTACTGGTGTAAATGCTCAGCAATAACAGAATAAGTAAGATCACATAATGAATTAGAGGTAGAAACACATTCTGGTTTAGCCACTCTACACCATTTTGAAATTGAGACAATAAGAAGTAGTTTTTGGCATCCCTCTTCCTACTTTTTGCATTATCCTGAAGCAGCTGAATTCTGGGCCTATGCATTTCCTGCCTTGTTTTCAAAAATGAAAACAATATCACAGAAAAAGTAATGAAAGGGTATCTTTTCAAAATACCCAAATGCAACTTGGGTCACTAACTCATTAATTTCAACAGTATATTTGTTATAGGCTCCTTACCTCAACATCAATACTCTCATTCTTCTGAAATTCTTGAATTGAGAGATTATCGGGAGGTGTACTAAAAATAAACATACTATGTTATACTTTAAATTTACAACACGTTTAAGGAGATAAGTATGGGAAAATGCATTACATTTACAGTTATTACATGCATTAAGTTGTACTATTATATGGTAATGATCAGTGATCACAAGGTCAGGTTGGATGGGGGCTTTGAGCAACCTAGTCTTTTCACTCACTATGCAAGAAGAATACTTTTGAGTTCCAGTGGTACATCTATAATATTTTTTTAATTTACATTTTCTTCTATATGAATGAAACATTTTTCATTAATGGGATATTACCATGTCCTTTTCCCCTAACTGAAATGATATGTTTGTTCTTATGCTTAATGAATTTTATTAAAAGAAAACCCCATTTTATAAACAATAGTTTTGAATAAATTTAGAATTTTCTGGAGTTCTTCTATTATATATATAGGAATTTATTTCCAGATGAAGTGTCCAGAAGTGATTCAACAGACCCTGTGGTGGGGAGTTCAGAGCTAAGCACATGCTCACAGGCAAGGCAGCTGTCCAGGACAGCACTGTGGACCTGTGCCAATCTTATCCTCATAAGGGTACTCATCTGGACCTGTCTCCTCCATCCCATTGCCAATTTTAATCAAAGTTTAAGAACCTTGAAGGGTTTGAAATCTCATTCAAATCCAGCTAGTTTAGCTGACAGACGTTTTGTTTTATTTTGCATGATTTTTCTTCCAGTGCTTCTGTATGTTGCTGACGAAGACAAATAAGATTTTTCTGAGATAGGCTTTTTTTTTCCCCATCTTCTGAGTACTTAGCATAACACACCGAAAAATCAGTCTTCACACCTACAGCTAATTTTCAGTTTCGACAATTAGGAATGTATTAGGTATGTACCAATGTTTCTGCTTGAAAAATAAATATATCTCTGCTCCTCAAAGAATCTTTATGTAGATAAAGTCTAGATCATTTTATCTATGAAATGGACAAATGTTACATGTATGACTAGAAAAAACATGAAGAATAAAATATGAAATTATTGTATTTATTATTGGGTTGTGTATTAGGCGGTCGGGAAGTTTGGAATTTTATGTTGAAAACATAGAATAAAATAAAATATTAAGTAGCTGTTCAGTCAGTACCTTTTCTAACACAACTTTCCTAACACAGTTGTTAACTATGCAAAACTGTTAAACAGTAATGTAAGCTATTATGATGCATAGAAATGCAGGTCATGTTGAAATGGGAAGATTTCAGTCTGACACTGCCTAATTTATGACTCACTTTTTGAGCTAAAGTTTACTTAAAGAGGTGTTTAGGCCTTTCTGCCCAGTCATCCATATCTGACCTACCTTATATACTATAGATTATGGTATATATTTGTTCATGTAGCAAATTATTCCCAAGTAAATAGATTTTTGTCTATATGGGTACATCTATCTGGGGCCAGATGCTTTGCTGTTCTGGCACAACATATCCAAACCATACTGGAGGGTCAAGAGCCAGGAAAGGTGAGAGTGTGATGCAGCAACTTTCCTCAGTACAGAGCTCCCAGCCCCTGCCCACTGAACAGGGAGGGCTTCAGAGCCAAGAGCAAAGACCTAACAACCACCCAGAGTCCTGCTGTGCACAGCACTCTGTTCAGAAACATCTTTTGGGAAAGTATTGATTTAATTCCCTCATGTGAGCATAGACTTCTGCTCTAATAAATTTTACATATACACATACACATTTGTTGAATTTTATTGTATATAATGGCTTGACATGCTTCTATAAAAGCCTCTGGGAAGGAAGAACAATATGAAATAATAAACAGACTAGCTTCTTACTAGAAGACAATTTTGTGTTATATGAAATATATTAATTTTAAATGTCGTTTTGATTTATGACAAAATCAAGATTATTGAGTCTCCTCAGCTGTAGTTGGCTTTAATTTTTTTTTTCTTTCTGTTTTGGAAGTCATTAATTCTCTATGACAGTAACATTTCCTTTTTCATTTACCTGGGCTGTCTTGGCTGTATTTGAAATTTCTTGTTGTACAAAGCTGCAGAGACCATTTCTGCTGTGTTTTGTATGTTTTAAACATCAGTGAGTATCCCCTCTCATTTAGCCCCATAGCTGGCTTGAAATTCTGTTCCTATCCGAAAGACAGAGGTGGGACCATGTTGAGGAGGTTCACTATTTTAAATACAGCTATTCACAGAGCTTTAATTTAAGGGTTCAAATTACAGTGACCTCTTGTCTAATCAATGCCAACTCAGTTTCACTGTCAGAAGCAATATTAGGCCATCTACACTTATGATTTCTAGGACCACAGTGACTAGAAGGGTTATGAGTTAGACTAGAAAAATGTTTGAAATTTTGGTTAAAAATTTACAACATCAGTGAAATAGTTTCATTTTTCTACCCAATGCTCAGCCAGGTAGAAACTTGGAGAACATGCACACAAAAATAAGACAATGTGAACTGGCATATTTTAATAAACAACGCTAAAGGAAAAAAACACAACCAAATCTGTTCTGCAGTGTTGCTAGGAGGACTGACTGCATTAAGGCTTTTGTGAGTCTTACAGAGATGCAGATGTTTCATATTTAGAACCATCCCAGCAATGCTAAGTCAGGCTTGGAGAATAAAGGTTTGAAGAGAAGGTACAAAAGGGACTCATTTACCTCGCTTTGCATAAAGCCTGGGCAGACAATAGCACAGAAAATCTAGAACATTTAATAGTGAAAAGTGTGGAGTATGACAATGTATCAAGACTAAAGGAAGAAAAGGAAGGGGATTTTGTGACAGAACATTCCAGTTTCCTTGAAACAAAGAGCTTAGGAAAAATTACAGAATGCCAGCCTAAGAAAGCGAATTTTCAGTTCTAACCATGTTCAGATCTAACTGTATATATCTAACTATTCCTGTCACAAGGGGTGACATGTTAGAGAATGCTAACAATCCACATAACATGGTATTGGGGTTACTCTGTCTTGCTGTCAGCCTCTTGGGGAGTCAATTGAACTGCATTTCCCAAATTCTTTGTGCTTCAGACCCTTTTCAATCCAGGCCTTAGTAAGATTTGTACACTCCTGCACCTAACATAATAACCTCCCTGTCCTGTGTGACACATTTGCAAGTTGGAAAGCCACCAGAGATGACCTGACTCACAGCTGCAGTAAAGCCACTTGGTCAGGTTCAGCAGGGTTACTAACACCAGTTCAAGTTTACAAGTCACAAATCTAACTGAAAGCACTCTCCTCAGCTGTGGCTTGGTTAATTGATTTTCATGATAAGGACAAAAATCCAAGTAGTACCAGAAGTTTTAAAAAACACAACTCATTGTTAAGGTAAATAAATCAGGAAAAACCAGAAACCAGTTCTATACCACCTGGCTGGCCTTAAATGAAGGATTAACATGGACAGTTGGGAAGTACATTCTCATTGCCTTCCCCTGCAACCTGAAGGGTGATATGCACATCAACTCAGTAATAAATTTTAGCTGTTACTTTCAAAACAGTGAATAGATTCTCTCAAATTACCCTGGAATAAACTATTACTAACATATGTTTTCTATTAGAATTACAAAAAAAAAAAAAAAAAGAAATTGAAAGAACACACTAAAATTGAAAATTCTGAATTCAACTTCCTTACAAGTGGACATAGTAATTTAAGAGACTGAGCAAACTGCAATTATAAACCACTAGAAGACACAATTTAGCAAACTTCAAACCAAAAAGGACAGGTTGCCCTACTTGCCAAGGGTAGTTTCATAGCATCTTGCACAGAGTGCAGAAAGATTTTAGCAAAGGAAATCCCAATCTCTGGAGCCCTCCTTGCAACACAGCGAGAGAGACACGCTTCAGTAGCAATATGGGGAGGAGGAGGAGAATGAAGAGGATGAAGAAAAGGAGAAATTACTCCTATTACTAATTGTCCTGACTGCTGGCAGGAGGAGAATGTATTCCCTTTTCAGCTTTAATGTTCTTTAGAAGCACAAGGCTCAGGCTGATAAAGAGAAGGGAAAGGCTATCTATCTATCCTAAAGATACCAAGGGACAGGGCTCTAACTGTATGTAGGAGAACCATACACTTGGAAGGCAAACTGCTATTTAGAAAAAGATGAACATTAGGGAGGTAAAAGAAAACAATCTCAGCCAGACCTTCTGTAGCCACACAACATAAAACTACATAAGCAAAATTCATCTACTCAACAAGAAGCCTGGAAAGCATAATGATAGTGGCCATTAATTATAGTAACAGGTCAAATTATCTTGCTGTAACCATGTGGTCTATAAAATACCAGCCTATTTTTAGTGTTTTAAATTACTTCAAAAACTTAAAGTTTCTGAGTGGAAAAAAAGTTTCCTACCCTTTTCTAAGGACACCTTTAATTATGATGAAAAAATTTTCTCTAAAACACATTTTGTATGTTAAATTATACTATACACTCTGGTTGCTAAAGAGGCAAAACCAGACTTAAGACAGACATCATAAGGCATCATAAATATTCACACAAGTACTATTTTTCTTCTACCTCCAGAGAATATTAGCCCATGCATGACAAATGGCAAAAGGTATTAGAATTTACATAAAGAGTAATAGTTTCTAGCAAGCAATACATTAAGATGAAGTTTCTATGAAATAATATTAAAGTAAAGTATAAATCACTCACTGTAAATTAAAAAAAACCAGACAACATATTTGGCCAAAAAGGTCTTGCAGATTACAGAGCATTATCCTGAATTACACCAAAGAGCTGTGATAATTTTACTTCCTCGGACTGATGAATAATTAATACCAAAAAACTGTAGAAGTACCAGACTTGGTCAACTAAGAACATGCAAAATGGAAATGTTTCATTTGCTTTGCAGGTATTTAGGAATAATTAAATTACAGCAAATAATAATATGTATTCCAAAAGTAACTTTTAAGTGAATATACATTCTTCTACAATAACCTGAAAAACCTTCATTTGAATTCTGTAAACCCAACAATTATATAGATCATAGGGTGTTAACTGATGAGGACTGCCTGTCTCAGAATGGAAGCAAGAATACTAACTGCAGCTGAAAACAAAACCAAGCAAGATACTTATTTTAAATTAAAGAAAACAATGAAACATCAAATAAAAACTTAGATGATTGAAGTGTCTTTTGAGCCATCATGATGACCTTTTCTATTTTAAGGCTCTCCTACTTAATAGAATTTTCTTTCAAGTAAATGCAAAAACAATAGGAAGGTTTTTCACCTGATTGCCACGTAATCCTATTGATGATATTCCAAACCCATTCATTATTACACACATTTTCACTGATGGGATGTGTCTCTAAAATAAATTTTCATTTATATTTATTTTTTGTTTGTTTTGGGCAAGCTGCTATTTATCCATCATTAGTAAATACAGCTGTGTTTGGTTGATGACTTTTATGTGTTTCAAAACTAAACACACAGCATATTAGCATAAGGCACTGAAGAACCTTAATGTTTTCTGTTAAAAAGAAAGATTCATTTGCTACTGAAACCAGCACATACACTGAAAATCAGGGAATTGAATTTTTCATATTCCACCTTGTTCTTTATTCTAAAACACTATTAGATATACTTAAACTACTCCTAAAAGATGCTTGCCCACAGATGGTTACAGATGGAAATTCCACACCACTCCTATGCAATTATCTAAAATACCTAAGCTTCCTTAGAGTAAAAGGTTTCCTTAGTGACTAACCTAGAAAATCTTTGCTGTACTGAAGTAGATTTTTACCCATTGCCAAGGGACAAAAAAAATTCTTCTCTGAGGCAAGCTTTTACTATATTCTGAAAATTTACAATGTTTTGTTAATGTTATATTCTTTTGGTTAAAAAAATTAATAGATCCAAGGCCAGGCTGGATGGGTTCTGAGCAACCTGGTCTAGTGGAGGGTGTCCTGCTCATGGCAGGGGGTTTGGAACCAGATGATCTTTAAGATCCTTTCCAACTCAAACCATTCTATGATTCTATGATTAAATTGTCTGTCTCTGATCATTACTATTTTTCACTTCTGGACTTTCTTAACCTGCCCATAACCTTCTGGACTTTCTTAATCATTGTAGATTGAGAACGTGTTCCATTCTTGAGAGGAATATGTCCATCTTTATAGTTATAATTATGACTATTTAGCTACACTTTTCATAAAGTATCACAAATAAAGTGTGGTTAATTATTAAGGTGCAGTCAATTTATCTTAGGTAGAAACAAATGCAGTGTAACTATGGGCTTCTAAATGAATAGCAGTGTACTAAATAATTTTCAGAAATTCATAGGAAGTGGAGTACTTCAAGATGGAACTCAGGAGAAATACATATAGTTAATACTGTTCACCTTAATCAGAAAACATACTGTTGCAAGTCTGTTCAAAGTGAAAAAAGGAACAAATTGAGTACATATCAGCATCTCTTTATCAAATCTATAGTAAAAGTCCTTGGGAGTCTATACAGAACTCCCTGTCCAGTTCAGAAAGACTATGCCTTATACTGAGAGTTCAGCTGAGCTCTTTCTAGCTCACCTTTTGATTGAAGCTTTTTCTACTACTTTCTAAAAGTACAGCTTTTTGAAGTAGACAGTTTGGCTACCTTTTCTCCATCATTCATTAAAATAATTTTCAGGTATCAAATAGCTCTACTGACACATACAGTAAACAAATTACTTATAAATATTTTCCTTTAAAAAGTAAAAAAAACCAGGAAATTGTGTTTACCTTTTTGTGAATAAAAAGTCTTCAAAAGTATTTGCTAGCTCTGGCCACATACTGTCAAATTTTCCAGAAGATGCATGCTGCCTTGCAACAGGTAGTCCAATGGAGAGAACTTTGAGAAGAGAGGACACAGCTAGCTTCCATGTGCTTTCAGAAGGACAGGAGTACTTCAAACTAAGAGGTATCCTTAGTGTCTGCAAAAATGAAAGTCAAATGGAAATTTATAGTTGCTCAGACAAACCTAAGAGTACAGCAAGTTTCTGCACAAGATCTTGGAGGACACTGTCACAGACAGCAGTACACATCCCTACCTTTCTGCCAGTATTTGAGATGGCCTTTTACAAACATCATTCTGAAGGCAATTTCTCATATACCAACTGGCTAAAGCACAGGTCTGCAGCCAAGTCCAAGGGTAGAAGTCAGAATTGATCCATTATCAATTACACTACCAAATCACATACTAATTTTCTTTTTCTCTATTGTCATCCACCATTTCTGCTAAGTCTGACAAATGGGCTTTCTTAACATCTAAGAGACTGCAGGCAGTCTGTTATCACGAATGTATTCTGAAGAACTCAGTCCCATTCCTATAAAGCTATCCCAAGTGCTTCCACAGTAAAGAAAAAAGTCTCATTGAATTTAAACTTTTCCTAGTAAAGTTGAATTATATACTTAAACACTGTAAGAAATTTGGTCATTGACTGTTAAACCACATGAAATTTGAAAGTAAGAACAGTTAGTCAAATTCTAAGATAAAAGCTGCAATACAACTCAAATATAAAGCAGATGAAAACAGCAAATTTTAAGTCTTTTAGATAGTCATCTTCAATATCTACAAAACAAAGATATTAATAAATTTTAAAACATCAGGCATATGAGCTATTTACACTTATATACCTTCCTTTTAGTATTGTTAGTCAAACCTTAGAACTTGATAGTACGTTATATTGGAAAATCAATTATTTACTTGACATTTCAAATACATAGTGACTAAATTCAGTGACTAGTATGTATGCCTCCAATGCTTTTAGTGCAGTCTCTGATTTGAGGAAAGTGAAAGGAGGAAAGACTCATTCTGACTCTCACAAGGGAGTAAATTATAATTAACTCTTTAGGGCAAAAAATGATGACTGCTAGAATCTAACCCTAGCGATAAACAGAACATTTTTTTCTGCTGCTATTGGTCATATGTGTCAAATCTAATTCCAAAATCAACATGGGCTTTAGAGACATGAAAATAAATTTAAAAGCATTTTCATATATCACAATAGATCATGTTGTTATCAACTGTAAATGTTACAAAAAAGTGGTATTTCTATCAGTTTTACCAGTCTCATTAAAACAGAAGTGGAAAACAACTGCATTAACTTTGAAATACAAATATTTAATTCATAACAGATTTCAAATAATGCCCCTGTTCTAAACACATTCAGGCCTCTAAATTTCTATGCAGGAAAATCCTGATGTAAGCCAAGTCATTGCAGACAAGCTAGGTCAGACACATTTTTATTTTCCAGACTTCTGGAAAATATTATTTCTATTGTTCACTAAAATTTTTTGCTGAAATAGAATGGTCAAAGAAAGTGAAGCATTTGACAATTTCACCGTAAAGGTTTATTTGCTCACCTGTAACATTTCATAGCTGCATTGACACATGAAGTCATTAAAAACAAATCAAAAGTAATAGCACATGCCCCCAAAGTATACATGCCAGTCTACAGAAACTGGTCTTTGGCCTTCAATGCCATATGTACTAAGAGGCCTGCTTACCATGCTCAGGTGCATAATGCTTTCAAAGATGAAAATTTTGTGGACTAACACATTTGTTAATTTTTATCTTAACACTGAAATACTGATGCTAACATTACCCAGCTAAGAACAATACATATAAACTAATCAATAACCTTCCAACTTCAAAAGAAATTATTCCCTGCTGCTCATCTTCATAAAATATCAATCTGTTTACTACAACTTTAATATTCCCAGAAGTGTTTGTCGACACTAGCTGAAAGTAAAACTCATGGATTTCAATATAAACTCGTTAAATTCAGAGCACATGCAGGTCAAACTTTTACCTTAATAATGTTCTGAAGAACCTTCTCTGTTACCACAGCTTTATGGCAAGCTGTCTTTTGGTATAAGTCCACCACAACTTCCAATGATCTCTCTGCAAACGGTACGTAATTCAATGCCACCCATTCCGCCTAGGAAAGGAATTAGTAAATTACTAAATTACACGTGAAAACATATTAATTAAGGAACAGAAAGTGTATGTTTTGCATTGAACTCTCAGTTTAATGCATGCAACATTTGCTAAGAATATGGTCCAAGCAACCAAACTGCAAATACATCGTAGTCTGGCTATGCAAATGTACTCTACACTGAAGTAAAGTACATTTAGAGTAGGAGAAATGTTGCAGTCTAAGCAAGACAACTACATTAGGACAATCTTTAAGGAAATTTAACTCACCGGTGCAAATAGTTGTATCTAGTGTGATTCCATTGTGTTGCAGGACAAACAGAATAAGAAGAATTAATACATACATAATAGTTACCTCTTCGATTACACTGAATCAGATGCTCATGCTTACTGAACAGCAGTGTACACAGACAAAAGGAATTACTGAACATGTTCCATTTCTTTACAGCACGTGCAATTCAAGAATTTGCAGCTTGAGGGAATTTTCTCCATTCAAAATTAGCATGTCTCTGTGTTAAATTTAGTATCTCTTGTAGGACAAATTATTTTAATTCATGTACAAATTCAGACACGTTTGTCTGGTGTCCAAGCCAGACCTTTCTGATATGAAGGAATACAAAGTATAAAAGCAAAGAAGAATGCAAAGGGAGTAAAAGAAGATAACAAAAGCATGTAAAAAAACCTTATTACACAACATGCACAGTTACGTTTTTACAGATTGAAAAAATGCATCTTGCACCTATATCTGAAGCTGAATTGGATGAACCAACCAAGTGAAACAAGTGAGATTTCTAATTAATTACCTGATTATACTTTGCATTTGCAATATGCTTTGTTTCCAACTGTCCATACTGTGGAGGCTTGCAGGAAAATTCTACAAAGGCCAGCAGTTGGTCAAAGATTGCAGGATACATTATCTGCATACCTTCTGAGCCCACACATATAGCCTTTATCAAAAGAAAATACAAAAGCTTAGTATATATTTCTTGAGCTTTTGCTTTAACACCTGCATCAGTACAAGGAACTCCTACAGAAAAATCCCCATATAAGACTATGCAAGAGTCGTGCCGTATGAGAGACAGTGTATAGTTCCAATAGTTTAGGGAAATTAAATTTTGTTACTTTACTTAAGTAAATAAAGTGGCAAGATGCCTGAGCATATATAGTTCAGTAAATACAGCTATCTCCTCCAATAAAAGATAACTCTTCTTTACAAACTCTTTGACTTGTCAGTAAAATACAAGTCTTACATAAGTCTTGTATATAGATCTCAGCCACATTTTGAGTTCTACTTCAATAAACATTTAAGTCTCAGAAGTAAATCATAGAAGGCTTCAAAAAGTAGTTAATAGAGTGTCTTATAGAAAGAAATAGAAAAAAAATTACAATTAAGTGGTTTGGTATAGCTGAAACTCATAATCTTGCTTTAAAATGGAAAACATTTATGGAACAGTGTACTTATACCAACAAAAACCCTTGAACCTCCTTATACTACTTACACTACCAGTAAAAGACTAGAAGATGAGTTCTAATGAGGAACAAAAGGACAACAAAAAACAAAAAAAGGGTGTAAAATGGGCTCAACATATGGAAGCCTGAAAGGAGATCCAAAGCTCCCTTCCGTTCCCATGTTCTTGTGTTACAATGACGTCTTTTGTTAGTGGAATCACATTATAAAATATATTTATTAAACTAGTAACAGCTCAGTCTGAAAAATGTTAGGTTTTTTTCATGCTATTCAAACTGCAAAGTTGTTCTACAGTTTCTGGGAAAATGAGATCTGACCCAAGTCGTCCTGTATCAGCAAAGAACCTGATCCTACACGCAAATACAGAGAAATGTTTTCTTTCAAAGATTGCAAATATTTACATACTCTTCTTTAATGCTTCCACTAGCTTCTATGTGTACTCCTGAGAGTATAAATTGATTTCAAGAGAAGAAGAAGGTACTCTGGCCTAAAGCAAAACCATTTTCTTCACATCAGCACTGGCTGGCTGCCTTGCCATGTGAACTGTACTGTGTTTATACAGCCAAGAGGAGCAATCACGCAACTTCACAGAACCTACTGATGTCCAAAAATACTTTAACTGATGTTTTTGGGAACGTCAGTGCTGTTGTGTTAGTAACACAAGTATAGGAGGGATGGGAGGTTCAAGGTACCATCTCATGGAAATCTGTATTTGCAACAGCTTGTGACTGCCGTGGTAATGCACTGACAGTGGAGTGGGGAAGGGGAGATGTCCCACTTTCTCTTGTGAGTTATTGCTTTTGTTATTGTTTAGCAGCCTTCAGCTGAAACAGTTTAACATCTTGACAAGAACAAGAGTATAATTATGTGTGGTTTGTCCTCATGTTAAAAACTCTGGTAACCCCTTCTTTGAAAAGCTCTAATGCCTCCAGCCTTTGGAAACTAAGATCATCTGGATAAGGAGACTAACAAACAGAAAAATCTGAGATGAATAAATGGACGGATTGAATGGGAAAAAGGATTTGGGCAGGACTGAGCTGCTGGAAAAGGAAGGATAAAAAGGGTCAAGCCTGACTGGAAAAGAATGAAAATGTAGTAGATACAACTGGTTTTAAACTTCATGTTATTTCTATACCTACATACAAAACTGAGATTTAATACCAACTTCTATCCAAGCAAACTGAATTGAAATTTAAACAAAATAATTCAATCCGCAGCATTTTCATGGCAGGGACGGGTGGAACTAGATGATCTTCAGCGTTCCTTCCAACCCAAGCCTTTTTATGATGCTAATCTTATACTTCTGTTTTCAAAATACAGGAATGAATATTTGTTAAAACCATTAACTAAAGGAACGGCTGCAAGATAATGATTCTACCTTGCTTGTTTATGTTTGAGATAAATCAGCTCACACTAAGCAAAAAAGAAAAAAGATACTGAATTGCTGCTCATTTGGTAACCACCATGTGTTTCATGAGCTAAATGGGACAAGATGCTGACAGCAGCAGGGGAGGATGTACAGCCACATAGTTAAGCAAAGCAGTCACATGAAAGCCCAAAGGGAATGAAGGAATGAAGTCAGCTCACATGGATATTTTAATTCTGGCATTTCCCAAGTAATTGGCGGGAAGGGGGGAGTGTTTTTTAAAAGTAGTGCTTAATATAATGCATTATCTCATTCATTATCAACTCTGCTTCTTTTGAATAAAGAAGTTTTGTGAATGAGCACTGAATTTTGCAAGGAGACATTTTACAACTGCAAAAAGGAAGAAGCAAACAGTATTTCCAGAAAAAGAGCACCCTCATTTGTTTTTTATAGATTCACTTGCATGAAGGGTGCTCTTTGAGGATGAGGTCTACACGAAGACTTTCTTAAGCAGAGATGCAGCATTTTCCTTAAATAACTAATTAATAAGAGGCAAGAATGTAGGTAATCTGCCAGAGAGCCTTCTATATTTTATGCTTTGTGTAAACTCTAAGTTCTCATGATCACTGTTCAAAACTTTGTTCATGGCAGCACCTGGAACACTCTTTTTGGGACTGTTCCCCCATCTCCATGTACAGACCTTCACTATCAACATCAACAGTACTTCAATATTAGATGGACAAGTAAATGGCTACAAAAACAGCACAACACTTAAGGTCCTTCTGCAATCAAGCAAAAGTGCATTTCATAAAGATTATGCCATTTCTTTCAAAGCAGTGTGTCTATTCTGCAGCAGGAATGGAGATCTGATTGTTATAATACAACATACTTTGCAATTATAAATAATTTTTAAAATCATGTTTAAATCACCACACTATGCTTCTACAGAGAAGAAGTAGGACACATTGTAGTTTACCTTTCACACACTAGAAGTTGCATTATTACCTTTTGTAAGACATCTAAAGCTGTAAGCACCGCTTCCTGTAAACTTGTCAAAACTGCTTCAGTGTAAGATGGAAGGATGAAAGGGGAAGCATCTGAACTGATTGGAACTGAAACAGCACCGTGCAAAATGACACCCAGCTTTTGGAGATCATCCATGCTGAAACCAGTTTTGATGTGTTGGTAAAGAGCTGGGAATATTTGAATTAAAGCTGTAAGAAAAGGCTGGCTGGGAATGAAAGTCAATTTATCACAAGTAATTGGAGGCCTTGTACTTTCTGAACCAATCCTATACCAGCTGTTCCAGGCTGCCCACCAAAGATTCAAATCTTCAATCTCATCTGTTATTACAGGAGGTTCAGATCCATTGTATCTTCCTATTCTTTCTCCTATGGAGTCAGTTCTCATGAATGATCTGCCAAGACTAGTGGCAGTTGTTGTCCCCACCACCAAAGGTACAGAAACATTGATGGCAGGTGGTGTCTCAGGCTTCTCAGAGTCTCGAACGGGAGAAACAATTTGTAGGATCTCCTGGAAGCTTTTCAGAGCAGCCAAGGAAACTTCATTGTTTTTGCTAAGTGCTGCTGACTGGATGTGATCAAGAAGAACATCCCAGGCTTGGGAGAAGTCTCCTATTTAACAAAGGAGGGAAGAGGGAAAAAAATCAATTTGGAACTTGCTTTCTATTCCCATTCCCACCCATCCTGCCTCTGTAAATGTACTTGTTATTCTAATACACAGAAATTTCAAGACATTAGGTGGCAACTTGAATGACTTTTATATCAGTTCAACCATAACCTGAAAGAATGAATGTGACAGAGAAACACATAAATATGAACAATGGAACAATATACCTATGTTCATGCTAAATTTGCTAGCGAAAAATCACATACCACATCCCATACCAGTAAAATATATCTTCTTCATTCAGCATAGTGGGACAGATTTGTTCTTATACATACCAGATGCCTGTTGATTTCAAGAAGGGTTAAGCCCACACAAGGAATTAAGGGTCAAATCTGTACTCATGCAATGCATTTATAAAGAATTGATTTTAAAATGCTCTGATTGTACTGTGGAAAGATTTCATTTGAGGCATTTGAGTTTTTCATTAAATTTAGCCTTAACCTTCAATTTTCTATATTACTAATTACAGGGTTTGAATAATTAAAGTAGCTCAAATTCTTTTTTCAGTTCTAACTCAAGTTTAATATAGCCTAAATTCTACCACATTTCTGCAAATGACTAATATACTTACTAGCTGTTAATATCTTGATACAAATGACCAAATGAAATACAACACAACTTATATCCAGTTAATATGTATTAATTGTACACTATACGATGATGAAAGTAGATGAATCTAATGAGGACTTTTCTTTGTAAGCTATACATTCTCTATTCCTTTTGCACTTTTTCCTTGTAGAAATTACCAAGCTACTGTAAAATATTACTGCATACAGCTGAACAATGTAAATGTTCAGTACTCCACTGACTTTACTGGTAAGTTCTCTTTACATTCTATGAGTACTGTTAAATTTGACAGACTGATGCCACAGAAGAGTTGCAGGCAAGTGTTACATTTCCTTAGAAAGACAAAAGGAAAAACATGTTCTGACAAGAACAAAGAAAAGGCAAATTATTGTTATCAGTCTACTATAATTTAAAGCTATTTAGCACCCAGAATTGGGACTGAATTGTGACTACTGACATTTAATCTCAAGTACTGTGATATAGAAGAAGAAATCCATAGTTACAATTTTTGGCTCTATGGAGCATAAATTAATAACTCCATAATTTTCATAACATTTGAGGTCACACAACAAAAAAAGTTTTTGAGCTAAGATCAAGATTCCTGCCCAGTACTTTAACTGAAAAAAACATACACAAGCAGAAAGTTTATCATTATGTCTTTTCATAACTATAAATTTTACCTAGAGGCTGCAGTAAGTATCTCCTAGTGTTAAATATTCTTGCAACTCCAGCCAGTGTTAATACCCATGTCTCAGCCCACTGTTTCTCAGCTGTATCCCTTGAATGATGAATAAGAATGTTGCCTCCTCCTGATTCAATTTTCTCTTTGTCAGCTGTCGTGGAAGATTCTCGAACCCTATCCAGTAGGTGAAATAAAACCTGTAATAGCCAGGAAAAAAGAGGAAAAATGCAACTTTTCAAATAACGTAGTTGTAGTCATAGTAAACCAACAAAACCCCAGTAATTCTTCCATTAATCTTTTTGTCACTATATCACCCTGAGAATTCCCTTGTGCTAAACAGTCTCCACAGCAGCCAAGATTACCAATCAGTCAACTGATGGCCACTTGAGAAGAGCTGGAAATAGCACACTCAAACCCATCAAGAACAGTGTCAGCACCAGCAGAACGCTAAAACCAGTGGATCTCAGACACTTCACAGGTACAATAGCCAGGCTCAAATACAGCCTAAAGTTTCCATAAAGCACAACAAACATGACAGTGACTTAGAACACAGCATTTGATAGATTCTCTCAAAAGATTCAAAATGGAATGCAAAGCAAGGCTCCATCTAATACCAGATCAGCCCAGTCACATGACCCTCACTCATCTCCATTTTCACACAAAAGATAAATCATTCATTCCTGTAGGAAGGAAACCATCTTTTTACCAAACTCCTGAGTAAAAAAATTAATAATTAGGATATTAAGATTATATTTTAGAAGAGGCTTTAAAGACCAGAGAAGACAAAGTGCAAAAAACATTCCCAAAACCCAAGAGATCAGATTTCTGCCACCTTATGTTATTTTTAAAAAGTCTTAATAAATTCTCGAAGT
Organism: Notiomystis cincta; assembly: GCA_013398075.1. Lineage (NCBI taxonomy): Eukaryota > Metazoa > Chordata > Aves > Passeriformes > Notiomystidae > Notiomystis > Notiomystis cincta. The sequence continues at coordinate 550,140 of VZRX01022857.1, forward strand.
CATAATGGTTATTAAAACGTGAATGCTCTTAACAAAACCTTCAGTGGAAGCTCACCCATCATACCTTCCATATTACTGTGTGCCACGTTGAATGTTGCAGTAAAGTTCCATGAGCACCAATAGTAGAAAACAATGTCTGCCCAGCACTCTTTCTTACTGCAGGTCGGGGGTCCACACACAGTTCTCCAAGTTTGGCATACAGGCATAGCCAAAGACAGTCAAATGGTGATGCAGGATGGAAAGGTCTATTGAGCATCACTCCCTTTTCTTCTGCCTGTTTCTGCAACACTGCTTCTTCTTTGTTTAGCTCCTTTTCAATTATTTCACCTCTTTGGAAAAAATAATCTGAAATATTCCACTACAAAATAAATAAGACATATGGTGTCATACAATAAAAATAGGGTAATGCTCTTAATGATCATGAAATACATTGCCTCTTATTTTCACAAAGTATTTTGCAAAGTACATCAAGATATTAATTTTCCTACATTGGTGAAATCAGATCAGCACATAAATATTGCAAGGTCCAAAAATTACTCTTCTTTCTCAGCTTTTAGGCCTCAGTTATATGGGGCACAAAAGTAAGGTATTAAAATAACATACTAATGAACATTGTTACAACACAATACTATTTCTTTCACTAAGCCAGGAATCATGGAGATTAAAGATAAAATGTGCTCACTCAATTTACCTATGATTCCAGATGATAGCATGGGAGTTCACTAAGAACCTAAAAAGGTAGGTTGTGGCTTTCATTTGTATAACTGACTACAGATAAGTTTTCATCAAAAAAGAAAAGAAAAAAAATGAAAGGCAGAAGCAGCATCACTGTAGATTAATAAAACACTCACCAGCAAACCAATTGAAGTTAAGCTAATATTTAGCTCTTGATTGTGAAGTCCAAAGCTTCCTGCAACTTCAACAACTATCTGCAGACAAGTACATGGCATTGTAGGAAGGAAGTCGGTCACAACCAGCTGAAGACACTGGAATGCAGTCCGTATTAAGGACTCTCTTAAAAAAACAAAACAAAAACAAAGCATACACACACACTCATTTCACATTTCTTCAAGAGCACAGAAATATTTTGAATATAATACCTCAAGAGATAGCATTATTAAATACAAAAAGAAAAAAAATCAGATTAATGTTTTTGAGAAGAACTTGCATAATTTTAAATGGGTTTTCTGAGATATAACTATAAGTTGAAGCTTGAAATTCTGATGGAGTAGTTTAGTCCGTGTTAACTACCTAGTGGAGTTGAAGTTTAGACTTTCCAGTGATCCCTAGCTAATTTTGTATAGTGAAGTCCACTTCTCTCTTTTAGAGTTCTAAGACTTGTTAGTTCAAATGTGTAAACCAGAACATCAGAAAAAAGCCACAATGGACAAAATAAAGCTTAATTTAAGCATGATAATCTTCCAAAGAGTAAGCTGTTCTGAAAAATTTCTTGTACATTATATGAGACAAAAACTTTTCAAAATATCTGCCGTTATATAGATCCTTAATAATTACTTTGCTTTCAGAATTAGATTCTGAATATAAACATAAAAATATAGTACAGAAAAGGCTCGCAGGAAGGAGTTCTCAGAAGCAGCAAGGCTATTTAAAACTAAAATCTTGTTTAGTGAGAAACAAAATGAAGGAATGAAAAAGAGTGGTAGAGTGTAGATAACACAAAATAGGGAAGGTGCATTTAAATTTCACTGCAGGGTTTTTTTCAATGTTTAATGTACAACAGAAATAATGTACAACAGAAATAATTTCAACAGAAATAATTTCAAAGCTTTGTAATACAGAAACTTGGTGTCCTTTAGGATATATATCCTGGGAAAAAAAATCAGACTATAGATATTTCATTTACCTATTTCAGAAATATAAATGAAGTTTTTTTTCTGATAAATTCAAAATCAAAATCAGAGGTGGGTCATTTCCACTGTATTGTAATAGCCAACATGATATAGAAATCAGAGGAATACACAAGAGACTTCACATGGACAGCAATGGTATAATTAATAATTCTCTAATGTGATGCATACTGCAGAGAAACATCCATCCTACCATGTAAGATCAAAGTATTTATCCTTGCTATGCCAAAGGAGGATAGATACACACACACACACACACACAATAGTTTCCCCCCAGTCATTACAGGAATCTATAAAGTGAAACAGACCCAAAACTGCTGCAGTTCCCCCTCCACTACAAAGTTTCAGACGTATGTGACCTTCAAGGACTCTTAGAGAAAAGGGGAGGAGGCAGGAAAGTATAGTTCCACTACTCATTTTGAAGTACTGGGTTAATGGGAAAGTAACCTATCTTTCTAAACTTCAAATGCAAGACTACAAGAACAGATTCAGAACAGTTTTTCCCAATTAAGGTCCCACACTGCTGTACGTTTGAAGAAAGGTTTTAAAGTCCCTCATGCAAGTAGCAACAGCAATACAACTCTTCAAATTGTAGAGCTGTCCTTGGTGTTATAGGTGACCACAAAAAGGTAACTATAAATGGAAGAAACTTAAGCTTATGAGAATAGGGCTTTATCTATGCTTAAAATAAACAGAGGCCTTCCATTGAAAGAGTCTTCAAAGACAGGCTTCCTTTTGTTTGGCAGGGTAGTACTGTACAAAACAGAAGTGACCAAAGTATGGGTTTTGGCTATCAAAACAGCATTTTCTCTATTTATAAAAGCCTGGAAAGAAGTTCTCCAGGAAGGTAAATGGATTTCTGTCCTGGAATCCAGGATGTTCACTGATAAGAGGAAAGACACTTGTGAAGAAAGTCTTGTGATCAATAAGTTAATATTTGAAGTATGATAATAGTATCTTGCATCTTGTGCTCACAGCTGTAACTTAGGTAAGAAATTAAGTTCTTTCTCAAGGAAAAAAGGCATGCTTAATTTTTCCCTAGTGTACTTAATATGATGTGGACAAACAGTGCTATAAGTAGATTATTCCATATGCGCTGTAGGAGGAGACTAAGATATAACATAAGATGTTAGTAACATTTTGAGATACTGGCCAGTGAGATGTGGGTTTGAGATTTAATGGGATCTGAAGGCTGTCTTGAGAAGGAATTTGTGGTGGTTCTCATCCATCATTAACAACAGTGAAAATCAAAAGGCATGCAGGAACACATTGCACCAAGTGTGGAAACAACAACTACTAAAGGAAGCTTAATTACCAAAAAGAGGATGCTCACAACCAAGAATGCCAAAATCCTTGGGAATTTTGGTAGGTACTACTGTCAGTGCAAACAATACTGGTCCAAGAGCAAAATCCTCCTTTAGGAGGCTTTTATACGACCAGAAGACTAAAGCTAAGGTGGGACAAAAGGAGAGATAAGCCAAGGAGAATTCTACTGACACCAGTTATATGATGACCTATCTTGCTGCTAGTCTTGACTAGCACCTAAAAAACAATAAATGTGGTTTGAGTGTGTGGGTATAATTCTTGGTGCTTACAGTTGCAAAATCAGATGTTCAATTCACTGCTCATTTCAAAAACACTCCTTGCAACTTCATCTCTCATTTCCCTTGTGGGCAGAGAACAAGTCCACCTCTGCTGACAACACAGTCAATTGTGTGAGTCAAGGGATTCACCCACAGCCAGCAATTAATCTTCCATCCTTCTGCTACCAGCAACCATTGAGGTAGGAAGGCTTCAAGAAAAAGAGAGAGTGATCAGAAGAAAACACACACTAGAGACTACTGGAAGATTTAAGAAGAAAAAGAAACAATAGATAAACTGAGCAACAGCTGATTCACACAGAAGTATTGGCAAGCACCAGAGATGTGTCTGCCAGATGGTCAAGATCAAATGAAATGGCACACTGAGCACTCCTCGGTGTATACAGCACGCTGACCACATGAGAACATAGAGTGGAATAATATTCTGGTCTTTTGGAAGATTAATTCATTAAAATAAAGTATGCTTCAGGAAGAATTAAAAAGTATATTTTTGTTGAGTAAAATTTTTCACAAGCCAAAAATTACAATGAAACTATGATTACTGAAGTGGCTATTAAAGTACAAAAATACAAGCAGAATTTTTTCTACTGTTCTTATCTTACATGAGTTTAACATTTTATTTCCACCACTTACCCCTGATCACTTTGGATTGCCCCCATGACTCCAAGCACCAGTGGCCAACCAGGTCCTAAGCTGTCACCCTGACTCTGTAAAATCTGTAGCACACACTCCAACTGCTTGATCCTGATATCAGGATGACTAATGTTTGACAGCTCCTTTAGTGGATTCAATAAAAGCAACTGCAGCCTCTAAAAGTAAACAGTAGAGCATATTAAGGATGCTAACATTTAACTGATTATTATGTATTTTTATATATAAGTGAAAACATACAGTATGAATTAAAGATTCATTGAATTAATTCAGTAGCTCACTCACTAAATGCTCAAATTCAGTGCATAAAGGGTCTTTACAGAAAATCTACCTTCCTGGCTCCTGTTTTCCAGGTTCCTCAGGAAGTAGCTACAGATGCTGCTACAGTTGCATAAAAAGTATCATGCAACTTTATTCTCACTCAGCAGGGCTAAACTCAGCTTCCTACTCAAGCGACCTTGGAAAAAATATCCACTGAGTCTCAGTAAAAATATTAGAATATTTTATTAATCATGGATCGAACAGCTGTAATTTTGAAGGTTAGGCAACACATTTTTTACCTGCCACAGCATCACATATATACTTCTAAACATTCTGGAATTGTTTTGCACTCAAGAGGGTGACCCATAATTTGTTCTAAGAAATGAACATAATATGCAAGCACCACTCTTTGTTAGGTGTTTGAAAAACAAAGGAGGAGAGTTTATTAGAAAGCATGTGGTGGTTCACAATAGTTACATCTGAATGTTACAGCTATAGACTTTATATACTCAATAGTGAAGTTGCTTTATGAATGAAAGAGGAAAGCATCTGCTCTTACTTTACCTGATTTTGAGATAATGGAGGATCATGTCTGAATGTCAGTCCTGCTTTAATGAGAGAAGTTAAAGCTTCTGCTCCCCATTCTCTCATTCTGGAGTTGGGATGCTGGCAGACCTGAAAACACAGTAATGTTTTGTTTAAAGTCACTTTTATTTAACCAACATATATAATACATTAAAAATTGGTATTTTAATTATATTAGAATGTACATACAATAGTATAAGAATAATAAAATAAATCTCTAAATGATAAAATCTGACTGCATAGTAAAAAAAAGAAATTTATCTTTTGGATAGACATACCTTCTGAATAAGGAAGCAATAGGAAGCAGTGAAAGACACAGAAGGAAACATAATGAAAATTACATATATAATTCAAGTCAATAAATTTTCCAAAATGAATAAACTAACTGCTAATTCTGATAATGATTGGTTAAAAAGCACCAAACAACCCTTCAATGAACAAATGCCTAAGACTGTCAGATTAAACTTAACCTAAAGGTACAAAATTGGAAGTTTCACACACTGCTTAACATAATCAAGTGAGGAACATGACAGCAGTCAACAAAGTGTCTTCTATACTCTCAAGTACAAAAAGTAACTACATATTGAAGATAAATAAAACTTCACACTCATTAGAAAAACTTGACAAAGCAATAGCGAGCATCTTTAAACTTGAGCTTCAAATGCATACCTTCATTTCTGTCTCTAAATCCAGCAACTTTGCTAATTGCTATTTTAAGAATATAAAAATGAAAAACATTGTGCATATTCATTTCTTAGATAGCTAGTATGAACTGTGCTGTATCTAATACATTACCCTCAAACTAACATGAGAAGTGTACAGTTTCATTGACCACTACACAATCATTCCCACCCACCCTTCCAGTCCTAGCTCTGATGGTGTGAGAACCCAGAGTCAAGTCCAAGGCAGTATCATAAGGAAGGCTAATGGCTTTTATTGGTGGACCATTCTCTTATCAACCACTACCCAAACTGAAAAGGAGAACAATGTAGAAGAGCTAGCTTAATGTTTAAAAGGGCAGATGGGAAATAGCCACTCTCCTGATTTCCTTACACTTTTAAAACTTTATGTAAAGTAAAAAGAGATAATTTGAAGTACCTCATGCTCTGATTTTGACCAGATAAGCAGTTCCAGAACCAGGAAACAAGCTATTCCCTCAGGTTGTGTTTAATTGAATTATAGCTGATGTTTCCTCCTTCCTTATTGTACCTCAACAGCTCAGATTTAAAAGAAAATAGGGCAGTGCTTTGAAAAAAAATGAAAGTCTGTATTTCCTACAGAACAGTGGCAAATTATCCTCAATGCATGTGTAACAGACTGAAACAGACTGCTCCCTAGATGAAAGCAGTCTCAAGATGTGGATGGTGAACCTTGTTGTCTTGCAGGGCAAGAAATAGACAAGAGAAAAAGATGTCTGTGCTTTAAGTCTCTAAACACAGAAGTACCCAATTTTTTCTCCTAGATAAAGCAATATGTGGCTTCCATAAATAGAGATGGTCAATCCTTGATACTGGTTGAAATAATGCACTGGTGCTAAGGAAGTGTCCAATACATTTTAAATTATGAGAAAGAAAAGCCTTCTCCTTTACCACTCTAAAAAAAGACCCTGTTCTTACAGTTTATTCTCCTATATACTTGTGTGGAGAATTAAAACTACAGTTACATTCAGTTACCTGTTTTTAGTTTTCAATTCAAAATTTATGATTTTTTTTCCTTGCTAAAGTATATTTTTCATGTTGAAGTTAAAATGCTAAAGAAATTGCAATAGTATTATGACATTTTTATATCTGAACTGTATTCTCTTAAAGAAAGCATTTAAAAGTAGTTTAAATATTAAAAAACAAAAGAACAAAAACCCCAATGCTTTCTCTTAGTAAATCTCTTGGCTTCAATCTATCTCAGAATCTTCCTAGATATTTTTACTGTGTGAAACAGTAAAACATGTTTGCGCTATCTTAATTAGAACAAATATATGAAGTATAATTACTTGATCTTTTTAAACCCTGCTGTGTCAAAAACATATAAAGACTGATGGCACCATAAAGACAAAGTCAGAAAGAGATATTAAAATATTGTAATTTAAATACGTAAATTCACTTTTAAATTTAAACCGTAATGCATTCAAGTTGCAACAATAAACTGCCTGAACCAAAACATATAATTATGATTTAGATTTTTTTTTAAAGTGTGCCGGTTTTGACACATTAAAAACATATTTCCACAAGATCTTCATTAGTACAAACTAAATTCTAGTACAAGTGATAAGAGCCATTAGTTACCTCCAGAAGATGACCGGTCAGAGGTCTCCAAAGAATCTCAATCCTGCGCATGTTAACCAGTCCCGTTTCCAGTAATTTAGCAACAGCAAAAAGCGATGGCTCCTTAATAAAACGGAATTGGAACGCGTGACTTTGAGGTGAGTGAGATAAGCGAGAGCATTTTGCTGGGGGATAATTTCTCAGTGATCGCTCCCCAGGCCGGGAAGGCTGGGAAGCTCCCGCAGGCAGCGCAGGCCGCAGGAGAGGCCACACGGGGGCAGCCGTCTGACAAAAACCGGAGCGCCGCCGGTCCTGTAAAAGCCGGCGTTGGCAGAGTCCTCCCTCCGAGCCGCTTTCTAACAGGTTTTACCTAGCAAAACTGCCTTTTCCCCCACCGCAACTCTTCGAGTTAAGATTGTATGTGAACAAACAATCTGGAATGTTTCATTTCATAATACCGTAATTCTTTATCTTGCATTTCCTTCTTAAATGCTCTGCAGGAATATGATGGATTTCCCATTCATCAAATACATCTGCAAATATTTGTGGTAAGCTTCGTTCAATTTTACTTAGTTCATTCTCTGTTGCTGTAATAGTAGAATATTATAGAATGTGTTTTCTGCCTTCATTATCTCTGGTGCAACAGATTCAGGACAAACTGTCAGAAACTCTCCTCTGGGATTAGATTATGACTAGGAGAATATATATTCAATCTTACCCAATCACAGGGTCTTTAACCTTTCTAGGCAAAATGTTGTTTACTGAAGTGAAAATGTTTACTATGGTTTTCCCAAGTAAATATGACTTACCAGGTTTTTTAATATCTAATTGTCAAGCTTTCTCTGAAGTACATTGTAAGAGAAAATTGAAATGAAAATGAGCATCTCGCAGAACATATCGTGCTACTCAGCATCCCTAATCTCTGAAATTATAATGGCTTTTAAAAGTTTCATCCACCCACAATCTTATTAATGGAAACAGGTGATATTCCTTAGCTAATAAAAAGCACAGGAACACAATGAGGATGTTCAGAGAATTTAGTAACTGTATGAACCATTAAAAACAAAACATTCTCTGGTTCATATTTTATTTTTTAATCTAGAGCATCAAAGGTAATTTTTGTTTTAGTATAAGAAATAGTTAGCTTAAAGAATAAACATACAAGTCTTCTACCTGTTTCATAAAGACATCTAAAAAGAAAATAAACAACTATTTTTATACCTTATTGTTTCCATAGGCCATATCCATGGCTTCCAGAGACAAGGAGCAAAGGGCATTTATTAAGTGATGTAAAGACACATCGTCAAGGTACCTGAAAAATAACTGCTATCAAAACACTGTCAAATTTGATATATACACAGTGTTTTAATTACAAGATAAAGTTTCTTACTGTGAGTTTTCAAAAAGCTTTGAAATCATGCTGGATATGGATGGCAGATCAGTCATAACTGCTGTAGTCAGAACCTTAAAAAAAGGACAGAAATATGTCTTACAGATTGTAATACAAAATACTGTATAATCATTAACTGAAAAACAATCATGCTTACTGTGCTGGGTCCTTCCACAGCTCTTCCAGGTTTCAATGCACCCCCAACACTAGGCTTCAGTCCCAGAATCCACACGAGATGCTGAAAAATACAAAAGGATCATCTTCAGCATAAAAACTTTTTCAGGCAGAGAAGAAATTAGCATTGTACTCAAGCTGGCCACCAACCGTCCAGCCAAACAGAACTCAAGAGAAATGCTACAGTACTTGGTCAAGGCAAACAGTACACCATGAGAAGACTCAAAGCCTCTTCTGTTGCTCACTGAGCAACTGGGAACCAAATTATAGCAAAACACCAAGGCATAAGTATTTTCTGTGATACCTGAAGGGTAGCCAGGACAAGTTGCCACGATGTACCAAGAACAGCTCCGTGGAAGTGAGCTAAGTTGAGTAATGTCCTCATACACTGGATATTTTTTGATGTCAGCTACAAAACAAAAAACAAAACAAAAAAACTGAATAGCCATCCAATTTTTATCATCCCACAATGTCAGTGTTTCTAGCAAATTTCCAATTTTTACTGAAGTGCTTTATGATTATATTTTGTTTGCACTAGTGAAATATATTTTTTTAGAGAAGTAGTTCAGTATCTCTCCTCTCAGGTTCATCTTGGTTGGGCTGAGTATGTGCACCTGAGTGCTGCGTCCAGCTCTGAGGTTCCCAACAAAGGAAGGACATTGATCTGTTGGAGGACCACCAAGATGTTTAGAGGAGTGGAACACCCCTCCTATGAGGAAAGGCCTCAGAGAGGCCTTCTTAGAGAGAATCAGGACTGCTCAGCCTGGAAAAGAGAAGGCTCAGGGATGACGTAATTGCAGCCTTCCAGTACCTGAAGGGAACTTGCAGGAAAAACTGAAAGATTATTTACAGAGCATGTAGTGACAGGACAGAAGGGAATGGGTTCAAATTGAAAGAGAATAGGTTTTGGTATTCAGAAAAAATTTTTTACTGTGAGGCTGGTGAGGCACTGAACAGGTTGCCCAGGGAAGTTGTGGCTGCTCCATCCCTGTACAAGACCAGGTTGGATGGGGCTGTGAGCAAACTGGTCTAGTGGAAGGTGTCCCTGCACATGGCCAGGGGGTTGGAATGAGATGGTCTTTAAGGTCCTTTCCAACCCAAACCATTCTGTGATTCTATGATTTGATCTCTGCCCTCTCCTCCCAGTTTCACATTATTATCAAAGACACAAGTTCAAGTACTCCAGGTTAATTGCATCATCTCCACAGAATCAGTCTATCTTAAGTGAACCTTCACACACAGTATCATAACACAGCTGAGATCTAGGGTTTTCCAAATGGAATGGAACTTCTGAGCTAAAAGTCAGAAAAAAACAAGAGTTCTTTGCAATTAGGCAACTTTACTGTCCAGGGCTGTTCCAAATTCAAGCCATAAGACAATAGTTCAGCTGACCATTATTTGTAAGAATGCTGTGTATCTGTAGCCTGGTTTTGGGACGTACTGAGGTGCAGGAAGAAGTAGTTAAGCAAAGTATGATCACTTACAAATTGTACTTACCATAACTGTTCCCTGTGGCTGAAGAGCTAAGGGTTGCCCTACTGCTACAACTTGCTGGTGAGATTCACTTGAGGGACTAATCATTTGAACATTCTGTCCCTGAATGGAATATGCTGGAGGAAAATTGAAAAGAGAAGGAAAAAAAAATCTAAATTTAAAATCCAGAACTTACTTGTAGCAAGAACCACCTTCTGGCAAACAGACTGAGGAAATTTATTTTTTTTACAGTATTAGCTTTAACATACCTCACTTTGAGACCTTTAGTTATATTTAGATTACTATGTCATTGCCCTAGAGAGTTCAAGATCCAGCAACTACTCCCTGTTTCTAACTATTTGACATTGCTTGCAATACATTTATATATGTTATGTCAAGACTGAAATATTTATGCTTAAGATACAGGCATTAGACAGTCTCAACTCAGTTTTTGGTAGCAACTGTGTGTAAATGGTATCACTGTGTGCTAGTACCAGTGCACTCAGAAAATAAAGATGTCATTGATGCTGAATCATAATATTTTTCCAGTGTGGAACTTCAGGACACCCATTTTAGAACTCAGTTGTAAAAAGAAGAGCAACCTATATAAAATAACTGAGCTTCCCTGCTTTGTTTCTATAGATATCTGTACAGTACAGTCGTGCAAACTTCATCACAGACTTACAATCTAATAATACACTTAACTGGTACACTGGACTGATGTAAGGGGGCTGATCCTTGTTTCCAGAGTAAGGTATTTTTGTTTTATATTAAGAGGTCTAATGTCAGATTCATCTGTATATTTTTCAGATAGTTGCTTCTCTTAGTAAGTAGTAATTCACTTTCAAAGTTAGACTACATCCCTAACTGGTGTATATTATGAATTACAACATTCTCTCAAGATGTAGACACATCACTTCAGCTTTTTGTAGGCTGAATAGAGCCCAGAACTTAGATCTTCCACTTATGCAGCAAGTATTACCATCACTAGACAATTGTAGAAAAGACTGTAGTACATCACAAACGCAGGATGTTCTAGCCAAAGCTTTAGAATCTAAGTTGCCCAGAAAATTTTCCAGATTTTGAATGCCTTAATTACATATCCTAGCAGATCTTTACAATGGTAGACAGATGTCCTTAGAATTTGAACTTCTGACATATGCTAAGCATTCAGGAAATTTTAGGTTGATCAGAATGATAGTCAGCAAATGCTGCAAGACTAACCAGTTCTGGAAAGCAGGGGATCTAGGTGCTGTCTGAGGACTCCAACTTACTTTAATACAGCCAAACACTACAGCTGCATGTCTTTGGAATCACATCCTGAAAAATTTTGAGTTTAGAGGACAATACAAAGAAACACAATTAAGAAAAATGTATATATTTACATTTGCTGGACAGAGCTGCAGTTGTGCTGTTTAACACAGTAAGGGCATAGTGAGGAGGCAAGGATCCTTTGCAAATGGCAGTGATAAAGGCATCTCTTGATGTTACAAGACCCAGTCTTCCACAAAGTGCAGCCATAGTCAATTCTGCTTTTAGAATATTTTCAGTGGCAGCTTCATCAGTGCTGAAAGAGTACACATTGTTCAGCAAGAATTAATACAGAGCACAGAAGCAGGCAACTAACCAAAACTGAAAGTCATAAGAATGTATACTTTAAATCCATTAACAGTATAAGTATTGAAGAACAAGCATAACCAATCAACAAAATTCTTCAGAAACATTTCCTACAAAATTGGACTTTACTTCTCAGTGACTATGAGAAGATATTTAAAACTAATTTCAGAAAATAGTGTTTGATTACAAAAGGCTCTTTGAAGGAGTCAATTCATTTACCACAGTCATTTCCTAGTAAAAAGCTTTTCCACTTTAAAGATTAGATAGCACGAACAAGTACCAAGACATTACTTAGTCTCTTATTTGCAGTAATCAGGACATAGAATCAATTCAGTATGTTAAAACATGCAGACAAAGTAAAAAGAAATAAAGATAATTTAAATGTCTAAATGCTGTTAGTCTAAATGCAACCCTTTGAAAATGCAATTAATTGTTCTATATTGAAATACATTAAAGACTGATGTTGGACTTCTGGAGACTTCTGTGTCATTTACTCATTCAGTCTAAGCCACAAACCTGACTGCTCAAATGCCATGAATGGCACTTTGTTGACAATTCGACTGGTATCAAAAGTCAGTTCAAAATGTAGCTTGGAATATCAACTTAGAAAAATCAAGAGAAATGAAAGACCAGATACCTTGCATCAAGTAGGAGGGATAGAGCAGCCAGAAGACCACACCAACAAGCATTCACCATTTCTTCCCAGACAGCTCTGCTAACTTAAAAAAAAGACAAACTTTTTTATAGCAGAAACACAGTAGTTCCCTTAATAACTTTCAATTTATCACAAACAAAATACTTGCTACTGCATCTTTGAAAGTGTTTTTGTATGTATGTTTACACAGCCAGATATAGGTGTGTACAGAAACACACATCAGTATTATTTAAATAGCTTGCATTTAAAGTAACATTTCTGAAGTAAAAAAAATGTCACCAGGCAACACTTTTTCTAAATAGCAAAAAACCCACCAAAATCCAACTTACCACAGTATATATAATCATTTTCGATCTTTGTCTATAAAAATAAACATTCTGAAGTGCAAAAACGTGGGACAAGAAACTCACTGAAATTTTGCAGTGAAGTAAAAATACTCCCCCGTGGTATCTATAATTCTCCATAACTTTTGTGTTTCTTTAATTTAATAGGGAAAAAGATACTGGTCTAGCAAAGGGGTAGCTGCCCAGCCCATGTGCACACCTCCCTCTCTCCACGGGCCACGCCAGGCCCCTGGGGGGAGCAGGCACTCGGCAGCACCACGGAGAGCTCCCCGCTCCCGAGACGAATCCCTCTGCTTCCCCCTCCTCTCCATTCGGCAGCCCCGGCGCCTTGGCCCAAACCTCAGCTGTAGAGCCTCGGCTTCCTGGGGCACGAGCCAAACTCACTGGTCAAACACAAGTCTTTCTGCACGTACAGACCCCCTATACAGACTCATGTGTTCCACAAAGAGGATCCACACTTGACAGCAGTTCTGCTTTTAAAGAAGTCCTTCTCTATATACTGCAATCTCACTAAAAAATTCTCCATTAAAACGTTATTTTTATCATGTTACTAGAAATATATTTTCATTTTAATGTGGTCATAACTCTATTTCTGTCAGTCAGGTTGCCTCTTGTGACCTTAGATCTCAGTGCCAAGCCAAAAGCAGAACATCAAGTCAAGTATTTTCTTTAACGGAACTGCTGTTCCATTAAAAAAAAAAACCACGCCATTTCATTTAAAGTTTTTATATATAAATAAGAAACAATAAATTTAAGCAAAAAAGCATAAAATTTTAAAATCTGCTTTCTGTGAAACTTGTATTTCATATAGTGTTAGCATTTCAAATACCTAGTTCTTTTTCTGATTGGTCAGAAACAGACTGCAAATCTTGCTCTGAAGACTGTGCTGGTAATGAAGCTGCCTCTGTTGTGGTTTGAATGACAGTTTCTGCCTCTCCCAGCTCTCCTTCGATCATGGTAGTGATACCACGGACAAGATCCAGCAAACAGTGAAATGCCACTGACATTGCATAGCCTTCAGGAATTGTAGGTGGTTCGACTTTGTCTAGCATTTCCAAACTAAAAGAATTGAAAACATGACAAGTGTGTAGCAATACCACTGTTTTTAAAAACAATAATAAAAAACGAAGTTCCAAATGAATGTTAAGTACAAACAGGCCCCAAATACAATCCTCCAAGATTTATTGCAACTCAAGGAAAAACCCTTTAAGTCATTAAGTAAAAGACTACATGAGTCACTAAATAAGACAGCAACCAAAAAGACACAAACCCTGAATATAGATCTGTAATCTATAGATTTTTAAAAACTAACACATAATAAGCAGGCATCATGAATAGTTCTACTTGTATTATTATTTTACTTAGAGCAGTTCTGCAACAAAACTTATTTAGAAGAATACAAGTACCTAGGAACAACAGAGGAAATACATCAGAAAGTCATGACAACGTGAACATAGTTATAACAAATTGAGAACAAGTCAGATGTTCTATTATCATTATCTTTGAGTCCATATGACTAGAAAAGCCTGTTCATAGCTAGATTTTACATGGTCAAATATTCATCACCTACAGGGATATGGAAACAATGGAAGTTATTTGTACAAAGGCTATGTCTACATGTTTCACTGCTGAAACGCAATTAAAATATCACTATGCTGGAACAGCAGCCTCACTGCCACTTTTCTCCACCTTTTACCTTAAAAGCACATAAAGAACTGCTGAGTTACAAATCCAACAGCAATTGTAGCTGACACAGCAGCAGTATCTAATACAAGTAGAGACAGTCTGTTACAAAAACTACCTGCTACCACAACAATCATTATTTCATCATTTTTTACTCTACAAACTACTGTTAAAAAACCTACATATTCCAGCTAAAATATACCAAAGACACTTTTATACTGTAGTGTCACCACTCTTGTCTGCACAAAGGATTTTTCCTTCTCCCAAACATGCCACTTCAGTTATTACTTCTAATTTCCTGAAGATAGCTGACTCACATATCTGGGGGCACAGGAACTACAGCTAAATCAAATGGTCAGCATTTCACCTTCTATATACAAGTAACTGTGAATACATATACAAGTCTAATAAAAATTCTTAGTGGGTTTTATAGTTACAATGTATTTGTGAGGTAGAAGTCACGTCCTCTTATTTTCGAAGACAGGAACTGCTAACTGCTGAATAAATTACAGGAGTTGTAACTGTTACATGCAAATGGCCATGAAAAGTCTTGAATAGTTTGTTTATTCCTCTTAAAAACACTTAGTTCCTTATGTAAAGGGGAAGACAAGGCATAGTGGTCTGTGGAGAAACTTGTATAAAAGTATAAGACGTGGCCATTGTATGAAAATCCCATGGCAGCAGAAGAGAATTGGTGCTAGGACACATTACAGCAAGTCATCTACTTAACAAACAGGGACTAGAGACAAAAGCACAAGATGGGGAAAAAAAACTGCTGTGAAATTGAAATGCTTGCGACAACTCTGGTATCTTATACAAAAGTAAAAATGCAAAAATTATGCAGAGAAAATCATAGACTCGCTTGAGGTATGCAAAGGTAAAATACAAGCAAGTTCAGAGCAGGACAGGAGACTATGATGGTGGCTGCAAGATTCTTGAGATGGTTAAGAATAGAAAGTAAGAAAAAAAAAAAGGAAGAAAAATAGAGGTTGTAGTAGCTGACAGAATTTAAAATTTGCATTCCCTGAGAACAGGCAGGTAAACTAAAATAACATTCATGTCCACTGCTGGAACAAAAAGTCAATATATACACATTAAATACTGAAATCTGAGGATGGTTTCTTTTTCTTCTGCATGTCAAAGGCAGATACAGGAGTTCCTATCCTAAAAATAGCAAGATTTAGGGTATTTGCAGATTTCACTGAATTTTAGTATGCCAAAATTTGGTAGAAATAATTTGGGGGTAGAAATAATGGTAGAAATAATTTCAGGTTTGGAAGAGCTTGTCCCTCAATGGTCATGACTGACATCAAAAAAACCTGCACTATTTAAAAAGTAATATAGTATTCACAGCTTTATACCGAGAACACCATCTCCATTGTACAAAGTTGTGACAAAATAATTGGCCATGCTAAGAAGCATTCAGAATCTAGCCTTGGTGTATATAGGCCAATATATTGTTCAAAATGACAACCAGACCAGTATCTACCACAATATCCTGCTCAATAAAAACTGTAAGTACAGTAAATCTGGTGTGAGAAAGTTGTTTTTCGTTCCCACTGATGTCCTGTTTGCCATGACGAAATGCAGCAACAGATATTCCAAAATTGTTATGTACTACAGAAAAGCCTAAAAGTGAAGAGTTAATACAGATGGTGTGGTAGGAAAACAAAATCCAACTGATGCTAAACCCATAGGGGACATTCCAATCAGAATCCAGGGCATTCAGAAAAAAACCAGCAAAAAGACCAGAATACCTCATGGCATCAACAAAGAGAAAATCCCCAATATACTCCAATGCCAGTGAAACAAAGACCTCAATATTCATTAGTAAAAGAAATCCTTACATCATCAAATTCAAAATAAAAATACTTGTTACATACATTTTCAAAAAGATAGAGGTACTCACTATGTAGCTTTAGCACTGCCTTGTACTGTTACATTCAGGATGGGTATCCAAGTGCCTCTGTACTCAAAGGCAGGTAGTACAGTTGCACCTCCACCCATTCCCAGCACTCCTGGATTGGTTTGTGCTGAGCCAGTATTCCCTGATGCATTGCTTCCTGTTCAGAAAAACAAAGTGAAAATCAACCATTCTCATATTTGTGATCAGCAAACATTCTTTTTCTACATTTAATTTTTGAGACACCAGGATTAATCTGAAGACACCCAGTTCAATAACAAAAACCAACAATAACTCAAAAAACTATTTCTGAGCTCCCTCTGCTGTCTAAAATATAATCTTATGTGCAGTTCATTGATGCCAACTGCCTAATTTCCAGTCAGACTGTTATGAATGTTTCTGTGAAAGGTACAGCAACATTCATAACATTCTGCAAATGGATCACACTTGCATAGTCTTGATAAAACAATGCATGTTTTAGAGATGAGTCAGACAGATACTTGAAAGTTAAGGATTATTTACATAGTTGCAACTAGAACTAAGTAGCTAGAAAGTTTAATTCTTTCAATAACAAAGTTTCAAGATTTCTGAAATGCAAAACCACAAAAAGAGAATCCAAGAGAATGGCAACATTTGAATCCATGCCGAGGTAAAATAACCTCGTCAGGGAAGAGCTGACAACATGCCAACCAACCGCTAGGAAGGGACAAATTCCAACGGAGGGAGTAAAAAAAAAAGCAGCTAAAAGAACAAGGAATTCTGTATATACAGACCTCCTTCATAGAGAAGGGTATCTATACCCACAAGTTCAGATTCTCTCTGAACACACAATGGGGAGAGAGCAGAGTCCCCAGGAAGGCAACTCACAGTGGAACTGCCATTTTGGTGTGCTTGCTTTTAACACGTGGACAGTAAACTACTAATTTAGGCAATAAACTACTAATTTAGGCAATATGAATACACAGAAGTTTATGTACTTTAACACAGTAACTTTTAACAGACCAAAACAAAAAAAAAACATGCTGCTAAACAAATGGTTAACCAAACCCTGCCACTAACAGTTACACTGGTGTCATTTTCTATGATCCCACTGTGCAGTAAGACATATGCAACTATTTTTGTATTAATCTAACTTATTAAAGTGGGTGGTAAACATTGCCCAGTATACTAAAAGTGACACAGAACTTCAGTAGATACAGCTTCCAACTTCTATAAAACGGGGAGCTTGTTGCAAGATTGAGGCTCAAAAATCAGGTGTATAACGAGTGTAAATGTCCAAAGCCAGGTTGGATAAGGCTTCAAGCAACCTGGTCTGTTGGAAGGTGTCCCTGCCCATGGATGGGGGGCTGGAACTAGATCATCTTGAAGATCTCTTCCAACACAAGCCATTCTATGATTCCAAAAGACAGCCTGCTATGAGAGGACTGCTGTTATAATCAGAAGACATAGTTGGAAAACTACATTGCATTGATCTGCTCTCTGCATGTCAAATGTGGCCATAGGCAGAAAAAAGGTAGAAAAATAAATGCCTGAGAAAGTGGCATGAGAAACAGACAGAAAAAGAAGTGAAAAGGAAAAAGAAAAAACAAAGTGAAATAATAAATGAAGATAAATAGCAACAGCACTAGATATATGACCCTACTGCAGTGCTGTTTCACATGAGGCAAAATATACATTTTTAGAATAAGTATTATAAAATGGCTTCTCATATGTGCACATTGTGTTGGTGAAAAGTGATTTCTGATTTAAGATAATTAAGCTAATGTAGAAATAATACTAATAGAAGTGTTCTATCAGTTGCTGTACAGACAGCTACTGAACAACTGACACCAATCTCCTCATGCTATCAACTGCTAACTCCAGCAGGGGATTCCAATTTCATGAGTGAACACTGAAAGGTATAAGTCTAAACCCAAATTTTTCAATGTTTCTTAATTTAATAGTAGATATGATAGACAATAATTACACTTATTATTTGGCTTTTATCTCTTTTAAGAAGGCCTATCAAAAGGCACTCTTACAAATTATGTTTATGTTGTTTGTTGCTGAGAACTCTGCTTCCAGAACTACAGGAAGAAGCCGAGAGCCTTAACTTGGGACATAAACACCTGCAAAGGCATTAACAGGATGATCACTTCTTCTTATTAAAATACAAATATATCTAGTGAAATGCCAAAATCCTGGCTGCAATAAAAGACAATCAAGTTTAGTTTCAACATGTGTCTGATTTCAGTCTACAAAGACAGAGATAATTTGTAAAATACACATCTTTCATTCTACCTCTTGGCTCCCTCATTCCAGTTTTGGCCTTGAACATCCAGAAGAGTTAGTGATTGCCCCCAACAAACATACAATGTCTTACTACTTAAATTGTGCAGTGCCATAAAAGGCATCCCTGCACAAGGAGACAGAAATCAGTACTTTTTTTATAGTCAGAAATTAGAAAGAACTCCATTGGAATTACCCTCTGAAAAGCTGTGAGACAAGGAGCTTGGTCACTGCAGGAACAAGAATCAAAGCAGGAGCACTGCTCTGCTGACTGAGGTCTATGCCTTCCCCACAGTACACGTAGATAAAATCCCCTGTTGTACCAGAGCTGAGAACACTAGCTTGTCTCAAGCTAGCTTTCCACTAAAATAAACAGAGGTACAGAGCTCTACCAGAGCCGAATCAAAACAGAATTCATTATTACAAGAAAATAATGGAAAAATAAAATGATAATAAGGACAAGGCTTTACCAGTTTGGTTTGGTGTTGCTGATGTGTTCCCTGTGCTTGGTACAAGAAATAGAGACTGGATAAAGGACCCCAGTGCGTTCACAATATCACGGAAAACTTTAGTGGAATGTTGCTTCATATCATATGACTGACAAAAAGACCTGGAAGGTATTTTATAAAACAGAAAGCATTTGACAAACCAGGGACTAATATAATATTTTAACAGCAACTTCACCCACACAGACTTCAAAGCACATTTTAGCAGCAAATATTTAGGTAAACAATAATATTTAACTTTAGGTAAATGCTCCTTTGACACTGCTAAGACACAGACATACTCAAATAATTATAATTCAGCCCTTCCTGGATAACAAGCATAGCTTAATGCATTACACAGAATTATGAAGAGCTGATTGCATTTAAGTTTCTATATATATTCTAAATGTTTTAGGAAGCATTTTTTATTAGAGAAAAATAATGAAAATATATCTTAAACTTTATGCAAAAGCAAGAGTCAATATGTTTAATACCTTAATAGCTGAGGCTGCACACAAAGCCTGTGAATAGATTCTACTGCAACAGCTCGTAGCCACTGTGGTTTGTCTGCATCCAGAAACTTAACCAGCAATGACAGAAAGATTTCACATTCTGTTACCTAAAATATATAGTTTATAATAATTAATAAAAAGAAAAAGCCTCCTACAAAATATTTTCTTCAAAAATTTTCATCTCAGTAGTCCTATCACAGCAAGTTTTGTACAGAATCTAAAATAATCCCTGGAACGAGTATTTACTCAGAATTATATAAAAACATAACATTTTTGACAAACTAAAATCACATATGAAATTGTACTAAAGGAGCTAAATTCCTCACAGACATTGCAATAAAGGTCATACATTTGCTACAGTACATAAATGAAAAATATCTCTTTTAGCAAATGCCCAAAACTCAGGACATAAGAACAGCTGAACATGTGTTTTTACCCACATTCTGTCAACAGCTTTAGCAACTCAAGTCAAAAGCCTCTTAGAAAGTATTAACAAGGCACAGTAATCATCATTATCTAAAGTCAGGCAAACATCAGAAGATTGAAAGGTTCCCAAAGCCTGAAGGGCATTTAAATAAAGACAACAGCTAATCTATTATGAAATTCATACAAGTCCATGTTTAACAAAATCATACACTTAGAATACATGTAAACACAAATACACCTAAGAGGAAAAGAGTATTTAACCTTCTCTTCTCTCAGCAGACATCAACAGTTCCCAAGAACTAACCAATACTACTACTGATCACAGCACTGGCATATACATAGACAAACAAAATTGCATAAAGAAAATTTGAGCATATTCTTACCAGCAAACTGTAAAACTGTTTAATCAAAACAGAAACTACTCGCAGCAAACGCATACAGATGGGAAAGTATGGTTTTTCCACTGGTGCTGGGGAAGATGAGGTGGTGGAACCTTGCCTGAATTTGATATTTGGGGAGAAGAGCTTTATAACAAGAGGGCATACCCTTTCTTTAAGAAGAAAACTGAATTCCTGATGCTGAAAAAGAAAACAGAAAAAGTTATATGCAGATGTTCCTTAATTGCTACCAGTAGCTTTGATTATGCATCTTATTTACATTTGTAGTTATGATCAAGCAGTTTGAAATAATGTAAATCTTTGTATAAATTACAATCAGGAAATGGAAAGGCAGAACTGCAGACACCGTTGTAAAGCTACCAAAAAGCATGAAATTACAATGGTCAGGTTCATGCCATGCACTCCTCTTCTTGTATTTTGCAGGTTGAAATAGGCTGCTAATACATCATATATATTTATACATTTCTTTAATTTACCTACTCTCAGCTAGTAAAACACATTACTGCAGGATCATGGTGCATTTATTTGCAATAGATACATGCAATTCACAGTCTTGATTTTTACTTTACAAATGGGGTGATATTAATGTTTTTGTAGAAATAACAATTCCACAATTTAGTTACAGAGCTGTCATAAATCAGGCAAGGTAAGAAAATACATCTCTGGAGGAGATAAAAACAGTAAAACCAAAAGTGAAAACAGAGGAAAACATGCTCTACAAAATATATAAACATAAATAAAGTGTTTGGGAATAGAAAAACATGGTCAAAAGCACAGGGAACTCTTCTATTAACCATCCTACCCCCTACCCCCAACACGTAAAAGCTACGAGTCCTTCAGGTAAACAGTATTCATGTTAAATTAGAGGATTTAATGAAGTGTAGATTTTACTACCTATCTGAATAAAAGTCTTCCTATTTTCTGTCCAAGAACTACTCACTTGTAAAAACACTTGTGGAAAGTCGTTGAGGACAGACTCAAGAAGCTCAAGGCCAAATGTCCGCGTCATTTCCGTCATACCCACGAGCCAGTAGGGAGCATCAGCGTTAACTAACTGACAAAGATCCTTACAAAGAAACATAGCAACATTTACATTCTCTGGACAGTTCTGTAGCAACAAAGTTTCCCAAGTTTAAAATGAACTCTACACGTTCTCCTGTTTTGTGAGTAATTTTCTGATTTTTCAACAAAGCTTTTCTTTAAATTCTTTTTTCACATAAATTATAAAGCACAGAAAACGTTTAAAAGGAATTTTAAGCTTTGCTGGCATCCTTGTAGCATGTATGTTCATTCCTGCCCTCAAAAATATCCCAAGACCAGTGAATTTGCTAAGTCAAGAAGATTTTTATTGGTGTGATGAATGTAACTACTCCTTTTCAGTACATACTTGCCTTTAATGCCCAACACCAAGCACAAGAAACAGGACTGAACTACAGTTGCAGCGTTTGGCTCTGTATTGGGTGTGGCTGAGATGGAGATTTTTTCCCCACAGCAGCCCTCACAGTGCTGAGCTTGGCACTGATAGCTAGAAAGGCGCTGATAACACACCAGTATTTTGGCTAGATCTGAATAGCACTGGCACAGCTTCAGTGCTCTCAAGATTTCCCCCCACTGCCACCAAGGGACTGGGCAAGATCTTGGGAGGGGACACAGAAAAGGTCCCAAATTAACCAAAGAGATATTCCACGCCTCAGTTATAGGATCTAAGAAATGGAGGAGGAAGGGAATTCATTATTTAAAACGTCTGCCTTTGGGAACAACCATCATGCGCTCTCTGAAGTTCTGCTTCCCAGGAAGTGGTTGAACACTGCTTGCTGATGCCCTTTGCTCATGCACACGTGAACTTTTGCTTTTGCTTTAGTAAACTGCCTTATCTCAACCTATGAATTGTTCTCCATCTTATTTTCTCTCTCCATCCAGCTGGGACAGGGAGTGGTAGAGCAGCTTGGT
>VZRX01022858.1:0-57137 GCA_013398075.1 Notiomystis cincta
TGGGTGGGAAGAGTCCCAGAGGAACAGGAACGAGCTCTGGTGGGGATGAGGGGATGGGATCTGCAGGTCCCTGTGCTGGAGCAAGTGAGGCAAAAAGAAATGGTGCACTTCTGGTTGGGTGCCTTGGCTTTTCCTGATGAACAATCATGACCGTAGCTGTGACATAGGTGATATTGAATTGCCAGCACTAAAAAAATTCTTCTCTTTTTAACTGTGACAGACACCATGCATGAGAATATGCAGAATATTGCATGTTAGGGTTCTGAGATGAAGAAAGGAGTGCAGTGCTCCTCTGAGGGCATCTAAGTGTCCTGGGAGAGCTTTTGGATAATTTAGGAAGTGAGTTTGGGCTGGGGACATGCATTTAGGACTTCCCTGCTACTTGGCACCCACTGCAAAGTGGATTTCTAATGTAGTATGAAATCCCAGCACTGGGAAAATACTGTGCTGAACAACTGCTGTGGAGTAATGATACAGACACAAAACAGAGCCACTGGGCTAGTTCTGCCGAAAGCTGAGGGGTTCGATACAGAATATTGCATCTTTAAAACATCAAGCTGTGAGTCCAGCCTCTGGGTCTGCAATGTGGTTCTCTGCATAACAGAGAGGAATATTTGCAGGTGTCAAACGGGATCAAGGAATTAATGGTGAGTCAATTAAATGCCTACAGGAAAAACTGGCTTGAGGTATATGCAGAATGCATTCAAAAGCATAAGAACATTACCTTAGGTTGTAAAAAGGCGCTTGCCACAGAGGAGGTTTCATGATTCTGAGCTCTTAAGTCTCAATGTGTGCTCCTCTCCGTACTCTTTAGACACAGCAGGGAAATTAGATAATTTCCTATGCAGCTTCATGGTTAACACAAAGTTAAGAGTAAACATCTGTCAGTAAGAGATCTGAGGTCTAGTGTTCTTATTCTTTAGGGTATTTGAATCTATTACATTTTAACATTAATTTTTAATTATATAAGTGATAACATTTTAATCCAGGCACATGGGACAGGACTAAGGGACCTCCCTAGGGTTGTTTATAGACAGGCAGGGAGGATATTTCTCAGAAATGGAGGAGAATAGCTAAAGTAGAAAAAGTGAACTGGATTCCCTTCTGCTAATGAGTTCTCAAACCACAGTCTTGGATAAAATAGCACTGTCATTTATCACAGGCAAAGCCAAGCTCAGGAGAGTCAAACTGTGAGAAAGCACACAGGTTTGGAACCTGCAGGTAATATTATTGTATGAATCTCAGTCATGTTTGAGGAAGATTTGAGGAAGAATTAATCATTTAGGTGAAAACAACACTGTTTCTGGGCATGAAAAGGAACACACCTTTAGGTAACTGGAAAGGATTCCCAGCATTTAATGTGGAGCAAGAGGATACCTATCTGCACAGAGGAATAGGGAATAAATGCATCCATCAGATCTCTACGGTAACAGTAGCAGGGAAATGCAGCTACACTTAAGGGCTTTCATAAGAAACTTGCAGGTATCCTCATCTCTTTGGTAGAAATGAGCTCCAGTATAAAACCAGACTTGGTTAGATCAAATACAAATGGAAAAAAAAAGGATTCTTCCAAGTGAAAGAGGGATTCTCTTATCACGGCATGACCAGTGCATGACAGGATGCACAGGAAAAGCTACCAGCAAAAGCTTTGATGCGTCCAGGTTTTAGATATATCAATGGATAACCAACTGACAAATAAAATATTTCCATGGAACTTGTACATTAAACATTGTTGAACTTAGAGCTATAGATAAGAGAAAAAGATACTGTGTCATGGATCATGGATTCTGATATATTTGACCTCTAATGTGATGTATATGGAAGAGTCAGGCTCCCAAGACACAGCCTTTAAAGTTGTTCTGCATGTACAAGGTGGTCTTTCTCTTGGAACATAGGACACATTTGGTAGGTACCGAAGGAGCAGACGAATTATCAACTACCTCTTCTTCTACAAGTAAAAACATCTGACAGGCAAACCCAAACAGATGCAGCTCTACCACAGAGCTGTACAATTAATAATCACATCAGTTATGGATCTAGAAGATTTAATTGTTTTTCCAGAATAAACCCATTGCAGCTGAAAGATCTGACAAAAACTGCAGAATAGAAACTTCTGTGACTCATACTTCACATAATATCCATCTTCAACCAAGATGAGTGAGTCATAAGACAGCTCAGGAAATATTAATTATGATTCAAAAACTCAGATTAAAGCAAGATTTTTCCTTAAAAAATCAGACTATAGATACAGATATATTTCTAACTCAGCATATCTGCTCCCCATGGCTGCTGAAGTACCTATCTGACGACTCCTCTACTACTCTAAAGTTTGTATTTTTTTTTCTCTTGTTAGGTATGACAATCCCAAAAGTGTTTCAGGAGAGCCCTTCCTTCCTTCCTTTCTTCCTTCCTTTCTTCCTTCCTTTCTTCCTTCCTTTCTTCCTTCCTTCCGCGCCTTCCTTCCACGCCTTCCTTCCTTCCTTCCTTCTTTCCTTCCTTCCTTCCTTCCTTCCTTCCTTCCTTCCTTCCTTCCTTCCTTCCTTCCTTCCTTCCTTCCTTCCTTCCTTCCTTCCTTCCTTNAAATGGGACAATAAATCTAAGAAAAAAAAAGAATGATAGTCAAACATTTGTGAATACAGGAAGCTTTGAGAGAATAAATACCTTGCTCTTTTGGAGTAATCTCTATGGTATGCCAGTACGTCAGGTGTCTTACTTTTGTATAGCACATGCTTAGGATCTTAATTTTAATGTAGTATATTAAAAGATATTTGAGTCCGCACCTTCCGCACCTTCCGCACCTTCCGCACCTTCCGCACCTTCCGCACCTTCCTTCCGCACCTTCCTTCTGCACCTTCCGCACCTTCCGCATCTTCCTTCCGCACCTTCCTTCGTTCCTTAGTTTCACACCTTCCTTCTGCACTTTCCGCAGCTTCCGCAGCTTCCGCACCTTCCTTCCACACCTTCCCTGTTTCCTTGTTTCCTTCTTTGTTTCCTTCTTTCCTTCTTTTTTTCCTTCTCTGTTTCCTTCTTTCCTTGTTTCCTTCCTTCTTAGTTTGTTTCCTTCTTTATTTCCTAGTTTTATGGACTTCCATATTATGAGAATATGTCTTTCCACTGCCGCTAAATCAGGAAAATGATATTTCCAATTTAATAGTGTAAGCCAAACAACACTGAAGTCAGTGGAGGTTTCTCCAAACACTTCAGTGGCCTTTGGATGCAGTGATAATATGCATTACTGAGCTCAAGGGTAAAAATCTCTTCAGTTCACAGACCAATTGAAAGACTTTAAACTGTTTATTTTCTATCATGTTGATGGTCCCGCATCTGCTTTCAAAGAATAAACAAATGCATGTATAGATAGTGTGTGTTACATCATATATTTCAAATTAATTGACTCTTAATTACTCCGAATTTTGGCTAGTTACTGTGATTGTTATTTAATATTTTGCTGTTTCTCACTTAATTGTGAACTAATCACAAGGCAATTTGTATTATGAACTATGAATATTACAACTTAGAAAAAAACCCCAAACTATCTCTCTGATAGTTTGGTTTTTGCTATATACAACATGGTCACTTATGCATTAAAATCTAATAAGCTTTTTAAAGAAGATATCTATGTTATTATAAATACTAGCATTTACTTAAGTAATATTAACCACAAACCAAGAATTATTTAACAAAGTTGTCTGTAAACATTAACTAATCAAATACATCTTACAAAAATTTCCATTCTCTTTTGATTGAGTTTATGAAAGGAAAGAAAAAAAAGGCTAAATTCATCAAATAAATTATTCATTGACAGCTATTTGCTAAGCTCTTAACCAGTAGTTAATTACAGAACAGAATTATATATCAGGGGACAACTAGGGAATCCTGCTTGTGAGTTAAGTGTCCTGGGATTGAACTGAGGAAGTGTTTTCTCCTTCTCTCACCAGCTGAGAGATGCTCTTGATTATTCCATGTATTGTACACTGTAAGAATTAAAAATCCAATAAAATGCCAAGGAAAAGTCTTTGCATTAGGTTATTTCTTTTTCCATTACCAGTAGACTGGGAATCCATGTAGTGCCTAATCACTATTCTTATTATCTATTTTTAGTACCTTTTTAAGGAGTCATTTTTCTTCCCTAAATCAATTAACAGTCAAGCCATTGCACCCATAGGTAAATGTAGGTCATTCCAAATAAATGGGAAAGCTGCTTAAAATACTGGATCAATGTTCACTTTTGAAATGCTTATCAAATCTCAGTACACTGTGCACCTTTCAAACTGTCAAGGCCAGAGTTTTAGACAAGATTCCCAAAGGGATGCAGACAATTACAAGTTCAGAAAGCTTAAAATATTTTGTAACCTCACTCACATTTCTTCCTTTCTGCAGAAAGAAAAGTGAGTAGGTGAATATAGTAGAGGAATATATCCTTCAGATAAGGGTTACACCTCAAAAAATAAGTGTTAAGAGGTTAATCTTTGGTATTTTTAGCAGTGTTTTTCAACAAAAACCTAACTCTGGCCTCCCCTATCCCATAAGCAGATTTATATGCTTCAACAGACACTACCCACTGTGTGCACAAGTTTTAGAGGATATGATCTTCCCCTTATCTTCTTTCCAGATGAAACACATTTGTCTGTTTTGACTCTAATCCTTTTAAATGGTTAAATAAGAAAAGTTATGCTTTGTTTTGCTAGTATTGCTAAATCTGGTAAACTGAGTACAGGCATAACCTACTGACAGTCTTTTCTGTAATCAGTCATGACTTTATTTAGTTTTGGATTCTTTGTAAAGGAATTATGGGAATTGTGTAGAATATTTAAAATATAAAAATACCATTAACAAATACAATGTCATATATTTTCCTTAATTTATCTTCCATTTGATGGATTACATGGGAATTGGTATCATCTTTTGATCAACTAGTACATACACACTTTTCTTTGCTGCTGCTCCTAGATACAAATCCCCAGATTGCAAGGGATATTACTTTTATTATCCTTCAACCTCATGTTATTGAACTTTGACCTGACAAAATTTTCCTGTTTCTGCATTGCAGTTGCCTGCTTAATCTGTATAAATATCCTGATTTTTCTTGCTGTGGATGATACCTCTCAAATCTTCTCAAATCAGTGTAAAGAATGTCACCAGTGTTCTTATCTTTTTGTATATCGCTCTTTGAAGAAAACATTAAATCAGACTATTTTCAAGACTGAGACTTGAGGAACGCCATGACTAAACTACCCTCTGATATCATACTTCACTATAGAGACATGCAAAATCACATTTTTCTGAGTAATATACTGGGGGTTTTTTTGCAAAAGGTTGATTCAGCACCATTGGTACACTTCTTACTAAGCTACTCTCCTCTACAGCAATTCTGAATTTGAATGCAAGGCTAAGATAACTCCAAATGTTACAGCAGGATTTCTATCAGCATCTACGTGCATAGTGCACTCTTATTGTTACTTATTGAACTTCTAGTTCACAGTCTACAGTCAGAAATGGTCTTTTTTCACCTGGAGTTCCCAGTAACTAGTATTTACTGAATGAAGAGCTCAGAAGCTTGTTTGGTTCAGCAACAGATGCAAGCAGAAAGCCAAATTCCCTCCAGCACTCTTTGGTACAGGGCTACTCTGAGTACTCACTCGAAATAGAATGGAATGTTGTCAAATATGTCTATGAGCAGTGCTGCCATGGATGAATGAATGCAATGACAATTGTAATGAGAATAGATGCTGATATTTACATGCATTTGAAGTAAATTTAATTGATCAGAAAAGGCTATATATTGTAGTCATTAATCTTAATCTAAAGATAATTAAAGGATACTGAGATCCCAGGTAACAGCCACAAGACCTTTATTAATTAATCCCATGAGTAGCCCTCATGCATACTGAGTGATAACTTTCTCTTTGACTTCATTTTTTTCTCAGGCCAATGGTGGCTTAAACTTGACATTGCACTGCATGCCTACACTACACAAAAGAAAAGCCAAACCAACTGCTATGGGGTTTAGGATGGTTCTGCACACAGATTGTGTTTTTTTTTTTTTTTTTTCCTTTATTGGCTGAAAATTATTATTCTGGTCTGCTGGTAAATGAAATGAAATCATTACTCATTTCACAGATGTCAGGGAGTTTCAGTAACTCCTGTTCAGGACTGATATAGGTGGATTTGAATCATTCACCTCAACTCTGTTCTCTTAATTTCCTCAGCTGCTTGGTCTTTTCAAGTATCACTTTGATTCTCTGAAAATATCTCGATATTAGAGCTCCTCTTACGTGCCTCAAATAAGTAATACATGATATTACCTTCTTTCTCTACTGCCAAATATTTGAAAATTGTTTTCATTTTGTAACCCTTCACATCTGTTTCTTGATGCAACAACATTTTATTTCAAGAAATGAGGGAATAGAAGAGAAAGAGAAGCTGCATATTTCAGAGACTTACATTTTAAAAGAAGCCACTGAAGACCTCAAACTGCAAAAGAGGGGTATGAGCTATACGATGCATGCCCTTTTTTTATGAACTGTATTTACTCTTTCTGTTTCCAGTGGAGCTTACACAGTGGTCAGAGAGATGAGCAATGAAGTAGTGAAATCAGTATTATGTCTTCATGAAAGTGTAAAAAGTGTAAAGAAAACAGTGCAGAAAGAGGCTCTGGGGTCAACCACAAGGTCATTTTTGGCTTTCTTTAATATTTCTTATCTGAATTGAAGCTAATGCATTCATAGATCAGAACTAGACCTCTAGGTCTCTACTGGTTAGGATTTCCATGTATGTGCTCTGTTTCCAATCAAATGTGGCAGCATCTGCTCATACTTTTTGACGTGCAGTGCTGACATGCGTTAAATGGCTAAGCAATTCTTGTTTCAGCAGTGCCTCAATATTTTTCTACTGTAAGCACCTTTTGTATCATCACTTAGAAATCCAAAGTGATTCCTTCTTCCAGAAAATTTCCTTGGCTGGAAAGTGAGCTACTGGATAGAAACAATTCCATTAAGGTAATATTGATGGAAACTACATTGAGAAAAATTAAAAACCGGTTCTGACACATTTTCTCAGCTAGTCCAGAGACTACAACAGCTGTATATTCTAGAATTACTTAACTTCCAAAATCTTATTATAAGCTAGATTGGTTTGCAAAATCATTCAGAAGTGATGAGAAAACCAAGCAGTATTGGCAGCTGTAGTCATGCCCTGGTGGAATCTGTCTGTCACTTACAACTCTGTATTCAAGGCAGTTTGGATCAGCTGCTCTCTTCCTTGTGTTCATATGTTCTGTATAACTTTGAATTGCGTATGCAAAGTCTCTTGCCATCTGTTTCTGATCTTCTGGCATGGGAGTCTGGTTTTGTTGCTCCAGCTCATTTTTTCCTGTGTTCCACCTTATTGGGAAGGCAATGAAAGAGGACAAACTACGATGCAGTTATTAGATAGCAATCACATTTTAATTGAAAAAAGAAAATTTGTCTCAAAGTATATATTTGACTCAAAGCTTTGTGGGTCACAGATTTTTCTCAGAGTCTCCCAATCCTTTGAGCCTCACAATTTTTCTTTCTTGTGAGCTGCTAAAGTCATCTGCCATGAGTAGATGAATTTTGCATCTTATGCACTTCAACACTAAATTTGAAGAAACTTTCATTTTTTATTTGAAATTGGGCATCAAATACCAATTCTGTCATTTCCTCACCTTTTTCCAGAATGATGCCACTGATAAGAATTTAAAGAAAAATTAAAATTTTTTAAAAATATAATTTTTTGTAGTGCAAGTTCCTGGTTTTATATTTATTATTACATATATTTATATGTATTAGAAATTTCAATCTTGAAAATTTTGATACCAAAAAAATTTATACAACATTAAAAAACAAAAAGAGAGAGAATGCTAGCATCCATTGAGATTGCTGATGTCAGTGAAGTAATATTGAAAATTATTGTGTTTACTGTGGTGAGAACAGGGCTGTTGTACAAGAGCAAGTTTTATGTTCTGTTTGCAGCTAATTTTTCCAAAAACTAGATACATAGCTACATAACAATTGTATTCCAACTTCTTTTTAGATTGAAAATACATGAGTTTTTATATATATATACATGCATATATACATATAAATTTTTTTAGTGTGTATGTTTTTTAGTACACATCTGTGTAAATATTTATTAGTCTTCTTAATGATATATACAGAGTCCAGCTCTGAAAAACTGACTAAATTCCCTTCTGACACAGGCATTACTGACAGAATTGTCAATTATTTCCAGCATGGAGCCTTAATTGCCAATATGTGAGCTGGATAGTACCCAGGTTTATTAGCAGATTCCAGGTTCAGTTTGCATATAATTTGCTAACAAAGAAGGTACATCACTGTAGCTCTGACTGTCATTCTGAAAGCTCTGTAGTTCTTTCTTCTATATTAGTTGTGCTGACCATCATGCAGAACAATTTTCAATCCCACTGTTACAGAGCTTCCCCTGTCAAACCATGAGGAGACTATTAACACCTCTCTGCTGGAAGAACATAAAATAATCATGGGAGCTGTTTATGTTAATTCAGACTAACCCAGGCCTCTTTTTTGTTTCAGAATAATTACTGGTTCAAAATATCAGCATGTGTTGAGAGATCAGGATTAATTTGTAAGAGCTGAATGACAATATTTCCAATGGCTTATTAAACACTAATTAGATTTAAAATGATGTGACTCTACACACACTTGTGTGCATCAAGAAGTTTAAACATCTGTTTTATAAGTAATGTAGGTTCTAAGGTTACAAAGTTTAATATAACTAGGAGATATCTTACTACATTTGATAACAAGTGACACATTCAGTTCTGGTTTTTTTAGAACTGGCATAAAATATTTAGTTCTCTTATTTTAATTAAACAGTTATCTCAAACAATATGGAGCTCCACCCATCTGACTGCACTTTAAACCTTTTAACTAACAGGATTTCCTTAAATGTCTGCCTGGGAACTAAGGGAAGTTGTAGTTCCTCAGTAAAATATAAGACGAGAAAGCATAATTCAAGAGAAAGAAAATTATTTTAATATTAAAAATGCTGTGGTTAAAATTTGAGTCATTTGTTCCTGTGACACTACTGCAAGTCAACACAAAACAAATGGAGAAAGGAGAAACAGAGCAACAAAAACAGAATTCAAAAATAATCCTAGTAAATCTTCTGGAATTCACAGCATTAATCGAAAGCAATAAACTTGAATAATACCCACTGCAAATCTAACTGTGCAGCACCTGAAAAGGTTATCTGTTAGCTTAGCACCAAGAGCATACACTACATTACAAAACCCGAGTTCAAGACAAAGATAACACTGAAGACATTGCACAGTGCAGTATGCTCTGGACTGACATTGCAGGGCAACCCTAGTTAACTGCAGATGCAATAAAAAGTCAGGCAAACAGGAGGCTTCTGAAAGTATTCATATTTGCTTGACTCTTTTACAAGCTTGTTCAAATCCAAAAATATTGTCTCCTTAACAGCAAATATATGTTCATGACCAGAACAGTGGCCCTTTCCTCACAGCTCATGTGAATTTAGAAGATTGGGTGCAAGGTCCAGGTTTTTTTGTGTCTCATTCCTTTGGATTACTTTTAAAGGCAGAACTATATTCTAGCCCTGCTTTGTTGATAAAATCTGATGTGAAATCTTCACATTTTAAAAAAGTAATGAGTTTTGACATTTCTGCAGGATCAGGGCTTACACCTATCTTATCTGAGCTACTTCTCCCATATCACAGGTTTTATTCATTGTTTAATCTACTTCTTTCAGTTTCCAGTATGCACTATTTTTTTGTCCACCTGTTTCTCAGCATTCTTTTTTTAAATGTTATTATTTTTCACATGTGACATGGCAAACAGATCAGCCACTTCCTGCAGAAGTATGGGCTACCATAGCTGTCTGATAATGAGAAGTCTGCTCAGGAGCTCTCTTCCAAATATCAACCTTATATGAAAGACAGATAGAAATTAATTTGCAGTGTTACACTTATCAAATGAAAGTGCACTTCAAATGCTGTTCTAAGTACATGTTTCCTCTCACACCTGAATAGAGAATAACTGGTTGCAGGAGATTTGAAAATATACTATCCTGAGATTGCTATTCCAGGGGGAAAAAAGAACATTCAAGTACTTTTGCTACTAATCTGCTGTGTAAGTATATGCTATTTGAGTTAATTAAACTTGGATTTGGTTTTATTTTTTTTTCTTATAACCTCTACTTGTCGACAGTCACCATGAGTAACATGCAACATATCTGCCCAGGCCTGTATTTGATCTGGCATTCACTGATGCATGACCCAGCATTTTCTACTTGAAATTTTAGGATTAAATCTTAGATTGATTTAGGTTTATGTGAGTTTCGTCATTATATTTCTGTGTTGGTTTGGCATGGCCTAGTTTCTCATAGCAGAGGGGCCAGAAAGATGCTCCTGTGAGAAGTTGCTGGAAGCCTCCACCATGTCCAGGAGAGCCAATGGCTGATGGCTCTGGAGATGGAGATGCTGCTGGCCAGGACTGGGCCAATGAGAGAGGCTGGTAACGCCTCTGTGATGGCAGATTTAAGAAGAAAATCAAAACAAAGTAAAAGGGGTTTGCTTCTGGTTAGAGAAGAGGAGGAGGTGAGAACATATGAGGGAAACANTGGCCCCACGCTGGAGAAGTTCCCACAGAAGTGTCTCCTGTGGGAGGGACCTCACAGCCTCACAGGGGATGGACTCCTCTCACTCATGAAACATTCATTAAGTTTTTTTCTTTTCCCTCCTCTGCCCAGCTGTGGCAGGGGAGGGTGAGCGAGTGACTCTCATGAGTACCTGGTATTTGGGCCAGAGTCAAACCAAAACAATTTCCTAAGTCAAGAATTTGCCCTTAAAAACTTCAGCAATGCACAAAGCTAAGGGGTAAATTATGGGACAGTGTGAATGAAATCTTGGTTCTGCTGAAGTCTGCTGGCATTTTGCCTATGACCTCAAGAGAGACAGCAGGATGTATTTTATAAACAGAAATGGTCTGCTATACTGCATTTCAGTTTGCTATGATAAAGATGTAGAATTCATATATATTTAAATAAAACTTTCTATTTCATTCAAAATTTAGCTGTTTTTTTCTCAAACTCAGCTACATTCACCAAAAGAAATTCTAATAATGACTTAAGTGGCATTTAAGGCTTGAAGTATCCCATCAATTTATATAATTAAGGTTTTATTCTAACTTCACTCTGTATATAAGTCACCTGAGTTTTAATAATCTGAGTGTTTTAGTTACTTACTCCACTGTCATACAATATGACATTGTGCATTCCACGATATCTGGCAGG
Organism: Notiomystis cincta; assembly: GCA_013398075.1. Classification (NCBI taxonomy): domain Eukaryota; kingdom Metazoa; phylum Chordata; class Aves; order Passeriformes; family Notiomystidae; genus Notiomystis; species Notiomystis cincta. The sequence goes on from VZRX01022858.1 coordinate 11,317, forward strand.
TATCTGTCTTCACTGGAGCTTGACTAGCTCAGTTAAGGTCATTGAAGTGTGTTGTCACAATCTAATTTATTCTCTCGTTCCATAATTGCTCATGTTAGATCTGTGGGGTACAGGGCCCTATTGAGGCTTGCGCTAAACCTGGTTGTGATATAAATCAGCATTACATATATGTTAATTTAGCTAACACATATGAATTCAGGGTGTTTAAGGCCCTCAGGATGTCATCTAATATCTGTATCTAATATCTCATTTATGGAGATAGACACAGAGAGATGATAAGAGAAATTTTTAACATCTAGAAAAGTTTTGACTAATTCACAGTTGTAAAAAAGAGTTCAGATGGACTCCACCCAATGTCATGGGACTGTTGGATCCATATGCTACCATGTATCCTAAATACAGGTTTATCATTTTTTCAAGCCATAGTCACAGACTACCTTGGAGAAGCAATGCTGTTTTCCATCAAAGATGTTCAGGTGTATGCTTCAGTTTTTGACTACTTTAAATTTTTATTTCTAATTTTTCTATATGTCCTTAGGACTATATCATATTTGGTTCCATTTTCCATCTATTAATAAAACAGAACATTGTGACTGCCAAATTGTTCCTTTCTACTACATACTTCCTGTAAATATTTAATCACAAGTATTCAATGTGTGAGTTTTGGGATTTTCACTTTAAAGAAATTATTTTCTGTGAAATTTCTAAGAAAAAAAATATTAATTGCTAATAGTTCCTAATAAAATGTGTGCAGCACTATCAGTAAAATGGATCTTAAAAAAATAAAAAAATTATCAATTTACAAAGCCAGAAAAGAAATTGTCTTCTTTATTCCTGAGAGTAAAGTATAACTTCATAAGGTTTCAAAGCATGTTATATTATAATTTGCTACCTTTTTATTTAAGTAAACTAAATCTTTGTGAAATAATTTTTGAAATTATGTATAAACTATATTTATTTTTACCCCCTCTAATACTAAATGCACAGAATTCCTTGTTGTTAGAATATATTTAGTTATCAAAACTAGTAATTAGCAAGTAGTGATATTCAGTGGCTGATTGAAATAAATATTTTTCAAATAGTTAAAGAGGATGGAATAAATCAATGAGTACAGGACATCAGTTCTGAATATAATCTCACAGGAATGCAATGAAAGTATCAGTAAATGCCTCAATCAATAGTGATGTGGATTGTAGATTTTAGGACAAAACTCATCAATATATTTTATGATCTAATGAATAATTTTTCATCTTTCAAGAAATCAAAAAGAAATGGATGGAACAGCATTTTATTCACAATATAAGACAGAGTTGGAGGGGATTTATATTTCATAAGAGAAGATTTTCAGCTAATTAATTATGAATTTCTACAATGCTAAAATTAGTTGGCACTACAAAATTTTAATTAAATTCAAGGCCAACTTAAGCAATCCTAACTAAAGAATTGCATGACCACAGTTCATAGCCAAACCCACAGTTTTCTATATATTTTCTGCCTAAGCCTCAGCTTTAGGCATAGGCATATAATGCATTGATATTCTCATAAATCTGTGATGAGAGAGATGTATTTTGATGTATTTTGACCAGAGTAAAAAGGGAAAAGTCAGTATGCAACAGGGAATAAATTGCATGTTTATGTGGCATGCAAGAGCACTTTAAATAACTCATACTTTGTGGTAATTCTGGCCTTTCTGATAGTCAGCATCGCTCATACACAGTTGGATAAGTGTGTAATATCTCATTATCCTATTGATACCCCAGCCTGTTGTAGTCTTAGGAACTGGAAAGGGGACAAGGAAAAATGATGTCATTTTCAGTCCATTGGACTATGATTTACATAGGTTTTAATTCTCCTACAGTGTATTTCAGCACAGTGTGAAAATGTATGGAGACACATGAACATCTCATTTCAGCTAATGGAGCAATAAAGAATTGGCATTCAACATGCTATTTTAAAATATATTAAAGATTGAAAACATTGTTTAGTATGTGCATTGCAAAAGAACCAAAAACTCCATGAATGTACTCAACCTACATAAATTCCTGGTAATCCATAACACTTGTTTTGTCTAAAAGAACAATGAGAAGAACCATTACTCTCTTTTTTATAAACATCAAAATCAAAATCATAAACTTAGAACTTTCTTCACAAAGAAATAAAAAGAGAATTGATTCCAAGCACAAATATTTGCTCTGATTTCTTGGTTTCTGTTCCAGGGTTTAAGTGCAATAGTATTTTTCCTACATTGTGAATAAATCATTATAAATCAGCTCTGTATTTCAGCATTTCAGAGTAGTTTAGCTTGTACTCTGTCCGAGCAACCTTTAGAAAAGGCCATCACTTTCTAGACAGTTCTAGGGGTATTTTATTTGTAGAATCATAGAATCATTAAAGTTGGAAAAGACATCCAAGATTTTTGAATCCAACCTTTAAATGAATATCACCTTGACAACTAAACCATAGCAAGAAATACCATGTCCATGTTTCTAGAATAATTCTAGGGATGATGATTCCACCACCTCCTTGGACAACCATTCCCATGCTTAACCATCCTTTCAGTGAAAAAATTCTTGCTGATGTTCAACCATAACCTCCCCTGGCACAGCTTTAGGCCATTTCCTCTTGTCCCAGTGTCAGGATGAGAGAAACAGTTGCCTGGGACGAGAGGTTGACCCTCATCGGGCTGCAACCTTCTTGAAGTAATAGAGTCATTTGCTTCCAGCTGCACGAGGGACTGTAGTCAAGAAATCCGTACTGTTTGGGTAGGTATGGCTTTGGTACAGCAAGTGATAGCCTGACATGAGCTTTGTCTTCAATAGTGGTGACCATGTCTACCTGCTTCTGCTATCCCTGGAGGCAGAGCTGGTGTTTGATGTGGGACAGACAGCAGATCCCATAAGACTGGTGTGAGCAGCAGCTGTCCTCAGTAGGGGCAGGATCTTTCCTGGCACTGTACCTAGGTCTGGGAAGCTTCATCATACCCAGAGTGACATCTACCTCATCCATGGAAAACCTGGAGACCCCTTTCCTTCCTCTTCTTTCGCCTCCAATGGCTGTTTGATAGCTATGCAGCACTGGCAGGTGCCCTGGTCACTGCATCTGGAACAAGCATAAACTGAACTGCAGCTGCACTTTGCAGGATTGAGCCCATCAATTTGTTCAGAGAATTCCTTTCTTGGACACAAAAAAGGCTTGTGAATGAAAATAACCCTTAGGTTTTGTTTCTATGGTTACTACTTCACTAAGAAAACAGTAATTGTCTCATTTATTGATTGATTTATTTCCAATTAAAATGTTTTTTGAAAAATCCAGAGACTATCACTTTTGGGACCATTTTATACCTGTTCTTAGTTTAAATGACACCAGTAAATTCTGCTTTCATGATTTTGCACAAGCCAAAACCTATGCAAGAGAGTGGATCTCTTTATGATTTTTAAGGCATTTGCTAAATTGTTTAAGCCTAAGCAATTATAACACAATGTCATTTTAATTAGATATGTAACGTTATGGGCACTTACATCACAAGCTCACTTTGTGTCTGCCTGACTTTTCATTGGCAATCAGTTTTAACTCCCCAGAAGGGAAAGAAGAAGAAATAGCACTGTTTCTCTTTGTATGTCCTCAGCTTTTCTATCAGTATTTCACCCAATGAAATATGACTATGAATAGCTATTTCTTATTTTAGAAAAAAACTCTCTCACCTTATTTGAATTTTGCTTGAAAAACAAAGAAGTCTAATGTTATAAATTGATAATGACAGTCTTGGGCAAATCCTTAGTTTGACTTTTAGATTTTAACAGCTGACCTATGTCCATCAAGGCCTCATAATTCCCTTTATATGGAACATGACACTGGTGTGATTTTTTTTGTATTTTTCTTTTGTTTTGGTTTGGTTTTTTCCCCACAGGTAAACTGATCCTTTCATATTCAATTGTTCCTCACATGGAAGCAATTTTAACCTTCATTATCTTTTTTTTCCCCTGAATCTTTCCCATTCCTGGTATATTCTTTCTATTAGATCAGGGGACTACAGACACAGAGTATTAAAGGAGTAGGTTTGTTGATTTGGCATGGATTTATTCAGTAGAACAATTATTCTGTTTTATTTTCAATTTAGTTTTTAAGACTTCTTATCATCTGCAGTGCTTGTTTTTCAAGCCTGCTAAGCATTATTGCAGATATTTTCAGGTAGCAGACTGTGCTAACAGCAAGCTATAATTCCAGAATTGTAATTACCACTTTAAGATTCACCACTTCCTGCACAATTCTTTCCTTAGTTTCATTCCTTGACATTCACCTACTGTGAGTTTCACCTACCATTTCCCTGCCACAGTGATAATCTTGTAAGATTCTTCTGCAATTCTTCAGCCACTGCCTTCATATTTACTACTTACAACATATCATCGCATCCTTTTCCCTTCTTCAAGAATTTGGCTGCAGTTTCATTAATCTGTGGAAGTGAAGGTCTTTGTGTAGCATTCCAGCTCTGTCATTTTTCCCATGCTAGTTCAGAATAACTGAACAAAACTGTGTGACATATCCTATTCTCCCACAAACAATACAAATATTTGTAATTAATCTACCTTAGACATGAAGACTTCTCTTTAGCCAGCGAGAGAAAAAAAATCCAGATATCAACTTGTTCCTTTATTTTAGACATCTGCCTGAAGGTTAAAGTTTTCAGGCATGATTTCTTGAAATCACCTGTAATATCCACTGAGCGTGGATGAACACTGGGTTGTTAACAGTGTGATCATCATCCCATGAGATGAATCCTATTTCAGCTGGGTTTCTCTGTTCTTTTAATTGGTCTGTAGGATGGTGAGATACCAGCTTTGAATTCTGTTCCATTTAAAACATTTAATTTTCAGATCTTTCTGGGGTGGTGCTAGTACATTCAAATACTATATTGGTTTCTGCAGACTTCACAGTTTATTTATTGGGCTACAATTCAATTTTTCATGATAAACTGCCTGATGAAATAGATCACAGCTTTTTATTACAGGTAGAAGCCACCACACATCTGAAGTGTTAAGTGAAAGCTATATCTGAATTAACAGGAGAACCAAACAGGAATATAAGCCAGTTTGTTTTTAAAAATAAGATCAATAAAAATTGCCATTTCAAAGCTAAAAATCATTATGTGGTCTTATCCTTAGAATTCCTGCTAAATGTAAGTCATACAATTATTTTAAAAGGCATGATTTAAATTCAACAACTAGCAAAATTAGAGCACTAAGAACCGATCAGAGCTCCCACAGTTATTATGTTCTCACCAAGACAGAGAAAAAATACATACACTTTTCTTAACTGAGTAAATTTCTTGTTCAACTAGGCAACAGAGAAGATGTTGAAAAAACCAAAGCAGGACAAGAGAATTTATCTGTTATCTATAGGCATGGAGTGAGAACCCCAGTTATTATTGAATTTTCAGTTTCCTTTCTTTCTAAGGACATTTATCAGCTTGTACTAGATAGAGATTAATCTCCACATTTGTAGTTTGAAATAAGTTTTGAGGTCCATTGTGTATTCACAAGCTTTATTTCCATCCTTAACTGATACTTTTCTATCTGATGATGTTCAAAAAGTTGGAAAAAAAGGACTATTAGAAACTAGAGGGAAAACCAACTCATATTCAATATTATCTCTCAGGTACCTTGTACCATGAGAAAAGAGTTAGATCAATGAAAAATATTTACTGAACTTAAAAAAATCTAGAGGTGATTTACCTAGTGGAGGTAAATCCCAGTTTTAAATTAACTTGTCCAATTCTCCTTTGACTATCAGCAAAGGCATGGCTTAGATGATGCCTTGTTTCTAGTTGGCTTTAGCCTAAGGATAAAAATTACAGGAGGTATTTCTTCTGATAATGGCTAGTAGCTTCATTTCCAGGGAGCTAGATGAACAATAGAAACTCATCATTTTCAAGAGAAGACTGGGCAAGTACATGGAAGAAACACCAACTAAAGATTGCTAAGCAGACAGGCCATAGCTGAATCAAGATGTCTTGATGAGAAACTATGCAAAAAGAGCTTGGTGGCTAAGCAGCAACTGGGGAGGAAATACACTTGTACTGTTCTCATTATTCTCTGTGTGTCCATTATGGTTTATCATGATCTGAACAGTGTGGCCATTCTCAAAGCGTTTTCAATATGCAACTGAAAAAAATAACTACAGTAGGAGCAATGACCAAACAAGCAAATGGGTCCACTGCAAGGTCTTAAAGGCTCTAAGCTGGAAATTTAGAGCTCTAGACTCAGTTCCCTGCATAATTATAACCTTTGAATGTGCTCATGTGCAAATCTCTGAACTTGTCTCCCACCTTAGTTTGCCTTTTTCTAAAAAGAAACAGTGCTTCTGCATGTCAGCAAGACAACACACAAGGAAAAAATGCAGTACTGCTGCCTATATTTTATGGTTGCCTGATGCAGACTGTGTTTCTGGGTAGCTTCCACAGCCTGGATTTGGAGACTCTGCACGCATGTTCACATTGATTGATCAGATTATAATTGTATAATTACAGGCACCTGAGATTTTCCAAGGCTGATTTTTTTCCCTGTCTTTTCTTCCCGTTCTGTGCTCCATCCTTACAAGGTAGCACAGCATTACACTCTTTCACAAAGAAGTGTCTAAAAAAGATGGCTTAGAAATGGGAAATTCTTTTAGAATTAATTATTTATCAACAAAATCATATTTAAATTGACGTTAACATGGATTTTTCAGTGTCACCAGAGCCAACTAATGCCAATACATCACATATCTTGATGCTGACATGAAGTGGACATGAAGATTTATAGCTGTCCCATGTGTCTACTTAGTATGATCACTGTATTTATAGACAAAACTCTGAACCATTGAAAAAAAAAATCAGACAGAAAGAAGAGGGGCATTCATGAATTGCCCAATCTAGCAGCTAATTCGGAGCTCTAATAGAGTTTCGCAGAACATATCTTTCACACGGGTATTTTTAGCAGGCAATGGAAAAGGGCTTCCACGTGGTATCAGACACTATTAATCATTACCTGAGGCAAGAGGGAAGCAAAGATGTTAGACTGAAACCTTTGGGAGTCATTTATGTCCTTCATGAAAGGTTTAGCATGACTTATTATCGGAATACCTGTCCCTCCATGAAATAAAATATAGTCAGGTGTTTATCTGAGCCTGTTGTTGCATTATCAAATATCACCTAACCCTTTTTAACACTGAAATGTTACTATTAGCACTTTTTTCAGAGCAGCACAAAACATCAAAAATTAGTGAGGACAGAAGGAGAAGAAAGGTTGCAGCCCACTCAGGCCCTGGTTTCCCTATTTCATGAGCTCACAAGCCTGATACCTTTGATGTCATCAACTAAGGACTGTCACAGATCACACACATCACTGTTAACTAGAAGGGAGTTCTGTAACTGTATACTAACTGTTAATGTAGGAGAGATTTGCTGAGGACAAATTATTTTGGGTACATACTGATAATGACTGGTAGCAGTTGTCAATGTGTATTCTTAAAGAATATTGATACAGTAAAGTGGTTTTGAGGTTTGAAACAGGCATGATCTATCAGTCTTTTAAGCACACTTGTCAGAAATACCTCTAATTTCCTAAAAATATCTGGCTTGAAATGTTCCTGCAAATGAAAGTAACGAGGCTGCCTAAGAAATAACAACTCCACCAGCACTGTTTGTGAACTGATTCACCTTTTGAGTAGGTTTTCATTTTTTCTCTTGGACTCTCTTCTTCCATGTCTTGTGTTCAAAGTAGGTCTGAGTCTGCTTTTCTAGCGATGTAAAGCCCAACATGTCAATCCAGTTTATTTTCCTCTTCTATGCATTTTGAATGAGATGTACATCACAAAAGACTGATCATAGGGTATAAATACTTTTGACAATTAAAAAGAAAGCTGCGTAATAGGATGCTACAAAGTAGAGCCAGTAACAACCAGTGTTTTAAACACTCCCCACATCTCTACTTTCTCCACATTTGAAACATGAGGCAGTCTATATTGAATATCTGCATTCTGAGACTCTAAATATCACTAATTTAAATGGATTTAAAGAGAATTAACTTGAAATGACATGAGCAAATATGTCTTTTCTAGTACACATTTCATTTATAGGATTCAAACTTGTGAGAGATGGAAATTGTTTGCTTCATTGCATCTTGGGAAGAATATTATCTAACCCATTCAAACCATAATAGAAAACTATGATTTACACACTAAAGCCCCTAAACTATCTAATGATGGAAAATACTTCTTACCACAATCATGCTAATTAAAGTGTCATTGAGGTTAGGAAATGTTCTTTGTACTGTGATGAGAGAAGATGCAGGCAAATTGAATTTCCTTTCTGATGGTGCTCAGTAAAAGATAATTGACCACTTGTTATTCTTAGGTGTCATGTAATAATAGGACAAGAAAAACCTAGTCTATAATAACTATATTGTCAGTAGAGATAGATTTCACCAAAAAAGAATATATGGAAAGTTTAAAAAACAGTCATAAGGGAGAAAATATCTCTCCTCAGAAAAACATTTCAATGAATATCCAGTTTACACGACAAATGCACAAAATCCAACAGAGAAATATATTTTATTCCAAACTATTTTTCAAATATGCGAAAGCTGCCTCCATGTACAAAATAATATTATTAGACTTTACAGTTCTCAAATGAAACATTGTGATTTCGTTGAACTGATCCTCAGAGGGGTTGGTGTTTTCACTGAAGTACTACTTTTTAAATGCATGTGAATCCAGAAAGTTAGCAAGGCTTGATTTTTAGTTTTATTGAGAGTATTAGGCAAAATAATGGGATGAAATAAATAAAATGGAAATACACAAATCAGATTATTAATGAGAAATAAAGTCTATGTCTAGTTCAGAAATATCAAAGGACCTCAAACTGATCATTGAATTTTCTAAGGCCAAATGTTCATTGAAATGATTTGATACTTTATTTCTAAGATAAAAGAGTTCAGCTGGCATCACAGAAGAGGGCACGTCAAGCTTTTTTCCCAAATGCAAAACTGCTTTTTTTAGCATCATATAATGTAATGAATGCAGTGAATGGATTGCACGGTGATTTTGAACAACTTTTTTCCTTGTTTGTTTGTTTGTTTGTTTGTTTTTTAAATTTGGTTTTTTGTTGCTGTTTCTGTTGTTGTTGTTTGGTTTTGTTTGTTTGCCTTCACATTTAGAGCATATGTTCATTCTTTAACACAAGTTTTTAGATTTTCCTTGTGTGACAATGGTGCATCCACTTGCCATCTCTTTGGGGCAAGATCAGTTCTCATACTGTGTGTTTGTTCAGCAGCAAGAACAATATGATACTGTAGGAACTATGGTAACACAGACAAATAGACCAAGTCCTGCCTTCCCTCCACTTATATTTTCTTCTGAGTTAGCACAAATATTTGTGCATAGTGGCGATTCATACCAAGAGAAATAGAGATGAACCCACAGGAGGCACTGAGGTCCAGCAATAGGGTTATATTCCCAGCTGCAGATAGCGCATAAGACCTATACATTGTCTGAAACTTCCCACTGTGTACTATAAAATTTGTAGATTTTTCATGTCTGTTGTTTGGCCAGTTGGCTGTTAATTAATTGATTATACTGTCAATATCTTGAGAGAGGAGAGTATTTTCAGTCCTACCTACTCCATCTTTTGTTTGAGGGAAAAAAATTGAAACACACTAATTTAATAGAATTTTTTAAGATATTTTCACAATAAATCATTTAATACTCTTCTGTAGACTGACAACAATCAAGTCAGTTTAAGTACCTCACTATGTTTCCTAATAATATTAATTTTCATCTGGAAAAATAAAATAGTCCAATGTATGATTCAAAAAAATTGGATATGAAAACACATTTTGTCAAGATCTGAAAATAGGTACTTCAGGGAATGGACAGTTAGCAAAGGTATACATTCACATACAGTCCACTAAATTGCTATATTTAAAACAAAAAAAAAAAAAAAGAAAAACTGTGGGAAAACCAATTAAATTTGTTCAGAGATCACTACAGTTTTCTATGTGGAATCATCAAAGTTAACAATATCTGGTAGCAGTGTTGGGGCTGCCTCTAGATTGAGTATGTACTCAAATCAAAGACCATAACAAACCTCACTGATAGCAGAAGTGTCCCTCTCCTTCCTATTCAAGTGGGCAGAATTGGCCATTGATATTTTATGCTCCACCAATACTGAGGTGTTACTAGAGAGCTGCATTGTAGTGGGGCTGTTTTATTGGACTGGTACAGTTTATCATCCTTTGAGGATCAGCTATGAAACCCAGGTGCAACACTAGAGACAAAAAGAGAATCCTAAGCTGTAATTTTAATGCATTTCTAGAAATGAAAGAAAATTAAGTGATAGGTAGAATTAACACACAACTTAGCTCATCCTGTGCAAGCAAATATGCTTTGCAGGTGTGGCGTGACAGGAAAGTCAAGCCCTAACTTTCATCAGTGTCTGTCTGAGAAAACTTTTTGCTATATGTGTGTTTTAGAAATGCTTGTTTCTGCATTGTCTAGATCCTCAGAACAGGCCAGGACACAGACTCTCTTGATGCACTGTGATCCCTGATTTTTAACAACATTTTTGTCACACTGGCAGCAAGGATGGGTAAGAGCTGCCAGACAGGGCAGGACTGCAGGAGAGATGCAGCAGGGTCTAAAAGTCACCTTTACAGTCCTCTTAAATCAACTCGAGTGAATGCTCGCTGGCTGTGGCTGGAGACCCAATGCCAATGCAATTTTGCATGGAATATTTGAAGAGATGGAAAATTCTGCAAAGTAATTCTTGCTGAGAAATCTTGTCTAGGCATTTTTATACAATTCTGTGTCAGAATTCCATATCTCTATTAGTGATTGCAATTAGTCACTTATACCAATAATTGTCCTTATGGACATTGTCTCCAGGTACTTTCTGTGAATTCCAGTGGCCAATGTTGATTTTTTAGCACAAATTTCAGGGAATGATAAACTATCCAGTCTCTTAAAAATGAAAAAGATAGTATTTTGACTAAAATAAATATGTGTCTGTTTCACAAGGTAGCTTTATTTTTCAAAAATGCATTACAGTATCATCTTTTTTCAAAGACTTCTTTCCCTCCCCCCCATTTAAATTCACAATATGATGTAACAATAAAGTTATTACATGATGAATAGATGGCAGAAGGATTTAAGTCCCCTTCTAGGAAAAAAAAAAGAAAAAGGAGGATATTGCTAATTATCTGGAGGAAAAAAAAGCAGCTACTGTGATAATACTGCAGTGCATCATGCCCTTTAATTATTGTCATGAGATACATCCATCAAAGATGAAGATTATACTTTCATTCTAACATATATTTTTTTTCTGTGGAAGCTCCTACTGGATGAGATGCCACTTTTCAACTACAAACTCTGATAGTTTGATCATTTGTTACTTTATTGCTGTGAGATTCAAAGATACATACAGTGTTCTACAATTTATATATGATAAAATTTTAATGCTATGCATTGACACACAGACTAAATAAAAATTTAAACTGTATCTCTAATGAGGGGCAAAACTGAACTGATCATTAACAACAAAACCAAAAATCCTCAGAGTTTCTGTGAGTCAGAAACCTGGTAGTACCAGGAATGTTAGATGTCTCATTCTCAAGGAGATTTATATTTGTACTGGGAGGCATAAAATACAGAAATTGTTCAAAAGGGCTCATTTTCCTGACATTCTCTAGGAGCTCTCATCTAAAGATGTTGTTTATAAGAAGAGAATATTCATTATTTTCATTAAACTGCAGTAAATGTACGTATTCCAGCACATCTACAGTCTCCAAAGAAATCTTTACCATCATATCTAATTTGACCAGCCACACAATCTCAGCAAACAAGGTTAGTAAGGCATTATAAAAATGCTGATGAGTTTCAAGTGAATTCCAACTTGGCAATCATCGCAAAAATTATTAGTATTCAAAAATTATATGATGTCAAATTAAGATCTTTTCTCCTTCTCTTTCACCCTTGTCCAATGTATAAGATCTTCAGCATTAGGAATTCTAAACCCTATATGCAGATCAACCTTCTAGTAATAAAAACTAGCATTTTGAATAACATTTAGGATCTAATTAAATATTTGTTTTCTATTGGAATTGCTTTAAGTTAGGGTTCTCTCTGTAAACTCATTCTCTGGCAAGGGCAAGAACTCATCTCATATTAAACAGTAAAACATATAAATCCAAACTACTTATTTGGATCTTCTAAGCGTTCATCTACACTGTTAAGATTTTCAATAAGCATTCAGGATTTTATTATGTTTCTGTCCTTCAAACAGCGCATTTAAGACTCTGTCAGTCTGCAGCAACTTCTTGCTGAAAGTGTTTACTTCTACTGTGACCATAATTGACAGTAAAGTAATTGAAGATATTTAGACAGACAGAGGATACTAGTGTCAAAGCCACCTCAAAAAAGTAACATTCATGAATGCAAAGAAAGTTCCAAACTCTCTTTTTACATAAAGCAGTTGCATGACTATAGCAAGTTCCTCTGTTTTGTAAATTAAAAGAAATTATTTAAAACCACGAAGAATCCTTTGCTGCATAGTGCATTGCCACTGCTATTGTTCAATTATTTACCCTCTAAGCTGTCATAGGCAGAATTTGTGGTAGATTCTTCTGCCAGGAAAAGCTGGGTTGTGTCAGGCACTGAACAAGTGTTCTCAGGGAGTGTATCATCCAAAGGCAAAAGAAATGGAGGAGACAAATACAGGCTGCAAAGAAGTGGTTAGTTGATCAAGAGACTTGGATAGATTCAAATTTAGATAATTAGGAGTATCCATTACAAGCTTCCATGTGCTTGGTCTTCCAATTAATTTTAATGTACCTGGATAGGTACATTTTGAAAGCACTTTTTGAGGGGAATGAATAGCAATTGCCAGGTGATATATTTTTGGCTGTAAAATGCATTTTGGGGCAATAAATATTGTTAAACAACTTGACTTTAAGTAGTGAGATTATTTCAATCAAGGTAATACTGGGGAAAAAAAATGAAACTAAGTTACGTCATATTTGCAAACCCAACATAAGTTGGTTCTTATTATTTAGCCTTATTATTTGCAATAAGTTTAGTTCTTACTTAGGTTTTTTTTTTTCATTTAGTTGGCTAAATTTAGACTGAAAACATAAATAATTTTACTGTTATTTTCTATCTGAAAATAAAAGGCTCCTTGAAAATTAATTAGAATCTTTTAGTTTAGTTCACTTTTATATGGTTAAGAGCAAATTTCCTTCATTTTATTTTTTTCCTATGGGAAAGCTGAAATGTTGTTTCTGTTTGATCCCAGAAGAATTGCAACCAAGGTAATTTTAATGTATAGCTTCACCAGTGAACCAAAACCAATACTTTGTTTCAATTTTTTTGCACTACTTGCTCCATGAATCTGGTATCTTACTTATTGCTAGACATTCTGTATCAATAAGTAAAAGTGATTTCTTTTCAGTCTCTTGTGGTTTGTTCAGCTAGTCCAAAGCTGAAAGGCCCAGGTACACAAATGAATAGTGCATGTCTGAGCTACACCACATTTCGGAGAGAAGAAATGAAAAAAATCAATATCAAATGGAATTAATTCCTTTCCTAATGTACAATTGTATAGGATCATTCAGAGTTAATAAGCAAATGAGTTCACTCTCCCAATAATCAGATTTCTTGCATGGTTTTTTCTCATCCTTCTTTTTTTTCATCTCAGTTTCCTTTGATCTTTTTTGTGAAGTTTGTGTCTCAACTGGTTTCTTAATGTGCCATGAATTTATACCACAATCTAAAGCACAATCAAAAATCAAGTACATCTAAATCTTTCTGTCAAGGAAAGATGAATTCCTAAAAATGTAATTACATCCAGTCTGAAAAAATGCCCTGAAGTACCTTCCATCCCTCAAAACTGAATTTCTGTGTGACAAGCTGCTGTAGATATTTCTGAAAAGCAGCAGCAGCGAAAACAAAAAAAAACAAAAACCAAACCAAACCTAAACAGAAACAAAACTGGGGCTGGTTTTTGTTCTATGACATCACAGTGGCAAAATTCTCTGTGTTAACTAAGCAATTTCCAAACACTATCTCTTTCTAATAAATGCTATCTACTTAACAAAAGGAAAACAAATTTCTCAGTGTATGTCTGGAAATAGATAAGGCAGCAGTTCGGATAGCAAGAGATTTGATCTGAAAAAAAAACGAGAAATTCTGTGATATCTTAAAGAATCCACTTTTTTTAGCTTTCTTGCACTGAGATTTCACTATCCAAGTATGATTTTCTTTTGACCTATGAAACTTATGCTCCTAATGCCTTACCATCTAGCAAAATTCGCTACAAAGTAAATTCCATGAAGCAGCTTTGACAAATTCAGTGCAACTGTTGCAGCAATATTTTGCTTAGCTGGGTCCTTTTCCTTTTTTAAATTTTTTTTAACCTGGTAAACACAATTTATCAAATACATTTGTGACTACAGCAGCAATGATACAGAAGGATGCAAAGATACTGGAGATCCTTATGGTATGTGCTGGTGTGCTTTTACCAGGTTGATAGTTCTGGTTTTATATATGTTGCTTCAACTCTAGGGAAAAAAAAAAGGTCCTTTTCCTGAAGAAATGGGTCTGAGCCCTTCATTTTAGGTCTGGTTTCAGACACTTCAAGTGATTGTGCATGCTTTTCAGGTTGATTGCTGCTCTGTTCCTGTTCCTATTCTCAAAAGTATCATTTGGAAGACACCAGCATTAAGAAATAAATATTTGAGGACCAGAAACATGTTCTCTCTTCTGTTAAATGCAAGAGAGTAGCTGTAATTTAGAGATTGGAAAGTGATGAAAAACATATTAAGGTACAATCTTGCTGGAAAGATACATCATTCACTGGAGAAAACTGTGTGACATTGATAATTATTCTATATAATAAACTTACATGGCTAAAATAAGAAGATAATTCATACAAAAACATAATTAGTTGAACATCCTTACTTCAAGGTAGAAAGCAGCTGCAGGCTAAACTAATTTTTCAATAGCACTGCTTTAATTCTGGAGAAATATCAGTGAGTGATATGTGGAGTTGTTCCTTTTCAACTTGAACATAACTGAATTCAGAATTGGATTTCTATGAGCAGCAATAAGTCCATGAAGACATCAATCACCAAAAGTTTGTTATTTTTTCTAATATTTGTGGGTAAACAGCTGAGAAAATATTTGTGCTTTTCTAAATATTAAGTTTATATTCACTAAAATTTGACATCTGTTATCTGTATTATGGTGTGTATATGATAACTTTCATTTAGGGCTAAGAAAAGCCTCAGTATGCTAAGATCATTTTAAGAAGTTAGAGTGCAAAACAAAGCAAAGATGATTGGTTTATTTTTCCATTCTACATTTTAAATACATCATTCAATACAAGAAAATGTTTCATATGAGTGCAGCCACAAAAGGCTATTTTTGAGGTCATAATTCTGGGTGAGCAAAGATTTGAGGATATCATGATTCTGAAAGGGACTAGGAATAGAACTGAATGAAAGCAGCTTTTTTAGAAGCCTTAACATGTAGCATTTCCATTTTCTGCTGTACTTCAGACACCTATGCTGCTCACTGACTTGTACTGTCACATTAGATTGGTATCAGCTAAGGTACATTATTTTTCTAAGACACAAAAAGTAGTGTGAGAGATGTCAGAACATTATAGAATGTGCACAGCTATACACAGAAGCATGGATCACAGTCACTATTTCTCCTGTCTTTTCAGTGGCAGTGAAATAACAAGATTTTTAATTACTACAGCCTGAAAGTTGCATATAAAAAGTGATCTTTTCAGAGTCTGGGTTTTAACAAGCACATATTTCAATTCTTGGATGATGGCATCATAAAGACATTTTCAGTTATATTTTATTTATTCATTCCTGGTTTGGCTTGGCAGGGGGGTTTACATCACAGGTAATTCACTCCAGAATTTTAAGTGACAGGTTTTGGGGGTTGTCTTTTTTATACTGATTTATAAGCAGAACGCAAATCAACAAAATCCAGGGCTCTTGTGTTCCACGGCTTGAGTTTGATTTTCATTTTGTTTTAAATGACCTTTGCTAGCTTATTTCTCAGAAATTAATTGGCTCATTTGCAGTTCAATCCATTTAAAGTGAAGAAGTTTGTTTAGACATGCCTACAATATAACCAAAGTAAATGTTGTTGGTAAAAGGATTATATGTAGATAGTCAGAGCAAAATCAGTCAGTATTTATGAGAAAAATTTGGTTACAGGTTTTGTTAATTATTAGTCTTATTCAGGTCATATGATTAATAAAAATGGAATTAAAAAAAAAAAAGGGTGAAAATCTGAGCTATAAGCATCCACTGTCTAAAGCCAGGATTTAGCCATTCTTCCCTTTTCTATCCTATTTACATTCATTGTAGATTGGAAGCAATTTGAACTAAGATATTACAAAGATGAAGCAAAATGCCTTCTCACAGAAGATATTTTATTACTTAAATAATGAGCTCCATGCCCAATAAGCATAGGAGGTAACAATTATTTCAAGTATGTCTTAAAACAAATAAACAAAATTATAGAAATGAGATTATAATTGGCAAAATTATATTGGCAAAATAATCAATAAAATGACAATGATAAAAATGTGTTGATAATGAAATGCAACATTTCCTCAGAAAAACTGGCACACTTTTTTTTTTTCTATGTGATAAATATATTTCATATTAAGAATACTGGTAGTAGAGGTGCATTTATAGTTTTGAAATTTTGCCAGTAAGAAAACAACTGGAATGTTAAAATCATTATTGCTATACTGTAGTTTATAATCCCTGTTCTTCAGTGTCTAGTCTAACCAATGAGAATTATTCTATAGAGCAGCTAGTGCATGGATCTTGGGCACTGGAAAAAGAAACTACATTTATTTTTGTAGAAATAACTTTTTGTGTTTATGAAGCAATTCAAGGGCAGAACGAAAGAGCATGCAGCTTCTCATGACTTCACAAATACTTTTTCTCAGTGATTAAACTTTTTGGGAGGGTTTTTTTCCCCTTTTTGCATGTATAGGATGAAAAAATCCATAGAAAAATCAGTATTGATTAATATTTCTTGTGCTAAGCTTGTAACCTTTTCCCATTCCTATCCTCCTAATGAAAATGCCATAATATCATTAGGCTCTATCACTTAATATGTAACTTCAATATGACAAGGTAGAATGAGTGACCAGACAGATGTATCTCATTCTATTTCAACCTTCATTACCTTATTAATAAAAATAAAATAGTGAGGTTCCCAGGTTCCCCAAATCACAAAACATGAAACAGAATAATGAATACAGATGAAAAGTTCTTGTCAATCTTCCCCAAAGAACCAACTAATGATAAATGCCACCAAATTACAAATTGGATGGGAGAGAGATAGAGAGTCTGGATTAAGTAGCTCAAAACAGATGAATAGAAGTTGGGTTGCTTAGGTGACAGATTTGGCTGATGCCAGATTGTTCAGTACTCAGCAGAATGGAGGTGCAAACCTCCAGGCAGCAATTCCTAAATCCTTAGAACTGCTATTGTATTGGGAACAAATTTAGTCTCTTTGTGAACAAAGTAAATGACAATAAAAAAAAAAATGACCAAAAACTTGTTGTGTGGTCTTTTGTTTCTTTATACTGAGAGGAAAAGAAAGGATTTGGTAACTGTAGAAAATAGTTTGGCCATAAAATACAGCAACTGCAGGCAGAATATGTGTTTGTGTGTAGGAAAGAAATAACATCTTAACATCTGTGGACAGTAATGGAACCACAACAAAGATGATCCTCAGTAAAACATCCTCTGATGGTGGGGTGGGGAAAAAAACTCAGACCAGAAACTACCAAATAATACTCCATTGAGAATTAATTAGGGCTGAGAATCTGAAGGGAAATGAAGACAAGACAGATAAACCAAGGAAAACTAATAAAACATGGAGGCAAAAAAAGATGTGCAAAGAAGACTGTTGAAAATCAGCAAAAAGATAAAAAGGTGCAGAAGGGGAAAAACACCAAAAAAACCCTTAATATCCCAAAAGTACAACATTAGAAGTAATAATTTAATCATTTACCAAAGATTACTTTTGAGACACTAGAGCAAATAATCATTAATTGATCATATTTTTTTTTCTGGTAGATGAGGAATGTTTTAAATATTACATATTATTTTAAGATAAATTTCAATATATAGTATCCCTTCTAGAAATAAACATAAGCAAAACACATGTAGTAATAGCCCATGTTATTGAGGGATAAATATGAATATCAATGTTTGATGAGAACAAAGACATAATCAAGACCTTCTGTACATATCCATTTGACATTATAAAATATATAAATTACTATAATAAATATTTATTTCCACTTCATTCTCCTCTTTGTATCCTCTTAATACCTTAATTTCTGGGCACCTGATAAAAAATTTGCATCTTTCTTTCTGTTTAACATCACCTTGTGGATTGTAAAGAAAAGTTTTAAAAGGACTTTGACATTTCTAGAAGAAAGTAATCAAATGAAAACAATACCATATATAAAATTAAAAATATTTGTAATTAAATGAGTCTTTTTTTTGGACAGTTGATTCATTGTTTTTCATCATTCATGCAAATTTTTAAGCAATCTGAATAAAAATTATGATATTCAAAGTCCATATAATTGCAAGATATAGACTTACAACTTTATTTACAATTCTGGCCTTTTGATTTTTTTATGCTAGTTAATTGTATAAAAAGAGAAATGGATTTCATTTTTCAAAAGAAAAGGCAGCTTAGTTTCTTAGTGTTATTGGCTTTCAAAGTCTGTTTAGACATTCCTTTGGTCTCTTTAGGCACTGCCGTGAGCACTTTTTAAAATTCTTACCAGGATGGAGATCTTATGTTTTCATTTTTTCACTATGATTAATATTTTATGGATGAATAAACAAAGTCATAATAACTACTGATACTACAGAACTCCAAAGGGCTCTGAGAAACTTAGAGCTGCCCTAATCACAAAAAAAGTCTTTACCATAGAATTTTGGTGGTCTGTGATTTTAATTGTACCTCTGCCTCCATATCCTGTCTTTCAATTAAAGAGTATAGTCCAGTAAGTCATCCTTCCCACCCATGACCAATAAAGCAATGTCACTAACAATCTGAAACATTTTAAAAATATAATCACAACAAATGTGTGGAATCTTATAAGAAATATGCATTCTCTGGTATATTTAGTTACTTTTTTCTACATATACTTAAGGAAATGAAATGTTTTTTGCCATCTTTTTCAGTCTGTGGGGGCAGGAAGAATGTTAGAAACAAACCAAGAATAAAGGAAAATCAGGGTAAATACACATTTTTTTTAAGAATTTGGCAACATTGAAATAAAAAATGTACTTTTTTGTCCCATTGAAGTCCATCTGGAATTCTAAAAAAACTCTTCTGTTCTCATTGCTGTCTCCAGAATATGAAAGTTAAATGTCATGGGAAAAAAGTCTATCTTTATTAGTATAACCTGAAAATGACAGAGAGACAGAGAGAAGAAGAGAAGAGAAGAGAAGAGAAGAGAAGAGAAGAGAAGAGAAGAGAAGAGAAGAGAAGAGAAGAGAAGAGAAGAGAAGAGAAGAGAAGAGAAGAGAAGAGAAGAGAGGAAAAAAAATCCTGACTATTTTAATAAATATACATCTTTCATTCATATCAGAAAAGTAGTCATTGTACTAAATATACAAAAATGTAAAAATATAAATACAAAAATTTGGTAAAATTCAACATTCCTGCAAATGATTGGTTAATTCTTATTATTAGGGATTCTTTAGGCCATGCATCATATTGCAGATCTACTTCAACACCTTGAGGTGAACATTATTTTAGTTTGAGGTGATGACTGAAGTACACACTGTCTAGAATTCCATGGTGCTTTCCATCCTTGTGATTATATCGTGAGTCTTGTGATACTTGATATTTAATTTAAAGATTCAGCTTCTGGAGATGTAAGAATATATCCCGGCTTTCAGAAAGGTTAAAAAGAAGGGTTAAGAAGAAAAGAGGAAAGATTTCACAATTAGAAAAGCTGAGTTAAAAATCCTGAGAGGGAAAGGAATTTTACAGCCTACAGTGAAACTAAATATGGCTATTTTTTCAAAAGTATGTGATTTTCCTACAATAGAAGTCACAAAGGGATCCTGCCTGTTACAGCTTTTAAAGTGTCATGTAATCAAGATGACTGCAAAGCTGCAGAGGCAGGTACCCAGACAGGCTGAATGAAATGCAAAGCAGCTCAATGCAAACAGGCAGGGAGGGACTGCCTGTAGTGGAATAATCTGCCTGAGACTCAGAGCAGAATGAACTGTTCCAAAGGGCACTTATGTCACTTCCAAAGAGAATGAATTAAAACACAATTGGGCACTGAGCAAGTGGAGAAATAAGGGGCATGGATGGGTGTGAGGCATTTCACTATGGAAAAACAGATCCTATGGAGACAGTGGCAGTGTATGGCCCTTTATTGCTGTCACACTACCTACTTTCTGGCAAATTGTAGCCTTACTAAGTCACCTTTTTTCCCCACAGATCCTCAGTTCCTGCTTAGTAAGAAAAAAACCCTACATTTTCATTTTAGGGTAGGGCCATCAGAACATTAAAAAAGTATTTAGGATAATATAAATATATTTATAAATACTTCATCTTCACAGAGACACTAGTAGTGAAATTTTATAGTTTCCAAGGATCTTATTCTTCTATCTTTAGCCACTGAAGATAAGCAAGTAAACTGGAAGACTAAGGCTTTCAGAAACAAAGCATTTGTCACTACAGAAGTGTCACTGGAGGACAGAAATCACAGGTAAATGACTTCTAATAAACATGGTATCCAACTGTACTGAAGTAAAAAAAGTTACACAATTAATCCACAGCAACCGTCGAAAAAACTCGTTCCCCTTTTCTTATTGACTCAACTCTTCCACAAACACTAAAAGGGTTTAAAGAGCTAAGAAGCCATAAATACTCAGTTTTTGATTGTACCTGTAGGACAATCAATAAACAATCAGTATTATCTATCCTATATTTGTTTTATCCTGAAATTCAGAGTTTGATCTTTATATATTAGAAAGTTCAATGAAATGATAAGTCTTCTGAGCATTCTAAGATCAATCTTTAATTAACAGGTCACAGTTACAGGTTTTATCTGAGCACTTTACACAATTAATACAGCCATATAAAACATCTAGGCAATGAAAATATATTCAATTTCCATTCTAAATTTGAACTTTTACATTTGAACTACATCTTATGCTTCTTCACAGGAGTTGAATCACTTTTGTGGCATGTCTTAGCCACACTTCACAGGATTCTGTTTTCCCATAGGTTAGATGTGAGAAAAGATACTTAGAAAATTCTTCTGAAAAAGATGTTTAAAAAATTCTGCTGAAGTTATATAGGGTTCAAGAGGGAGAGACAAATGCTGCAGTATAAAAATGTCCAGACTAAACTGTTCAGCCAAGGCAGAGTACTTAGGAGGAAAGAACAGGTACATTATTCATATAATCATCATTCCTATGTATTTCCCATGAACTAGTGTCCAAAAGAGCAGAGGATGACTTCTAAATCTTACTTTTTGCATTTTCCTCCCTCCCCTTTTGAGGGGTGATATCATTGTGGTCATTCTCATGAGGCAAAGCCAAATCACATTAAGTTGTCACTCAGCTTTCCCTCGAGTATGTAGAAGTGAATAGTGAAAGTACATAGAATTCTAAACAATATTATTAGAATCTTAATTTTAATTATCTGAAACAAACAAAAAAAAAAGTAGAAAAAAGCCCCAATATTTTATATGTAATCTCCTTAAAAGAAATGTTCATACTTATTGACTGCCATAAGTAGCAGCACTTCCCAATTTATAAAGGAGACATAATGAAGGAAATTAGCAATAATTTCAGTGTTCTTATGGAATGAAATCCTGATGGCCTTGCTAAGACAGAAACCCAGCTGTGCTGTTTCATAAATTCTAGGTGGGGAAACTTTGAGAATTCTCTTTCATGGTGTATTGATTTTTTCATAAATGTCATCCCAGTTTAGAGACACTCACATGTTTGAAAGAAAATGCAAGTGCAAAACTCATGTCAGGAAGTGTGGGTTTTCCACATAAATGAAAATCTGGATTTAGCATATTTTTTCAGTTTGGTTAGTATACTTGTCAAAAGCAAATTATAATGAACAGTAATAAAAAAACTCTCTTTTTTTTTTTTTTAATGATCACACTTGCTTAGTCATGCCTTCTTTCATATGAAGTCAAAAAGCAACCAGCACTTGAAAAGGAAATTCAAAATCAATGGCATCTCTTTTCAGAAAATCCACCCTACTCTATAGCTTTGTCTAGCTGCTTTATAGCTGTCTTCAAGACATGGCTCTGTCCTAAACTCCCTGGACACTAATGCACATTTACAAGCAACATCATCCAGGAAGCACTGCCTCCTTCCCTTGCCTTTGCTCCATATAAACTAGAGTTTATATGCCTGTTCAACAAAAAATTCCCTTTCCCTAGCCACATGTACAGCCTCTTCTCCTGGCCAATGTTATAGTGAAGATAAAGGAGAGTGAGATGTGACCACTAGGAAGGGGGAGGTTAATCTTTAGTTGGATTTCTTGTGACTGGAGTAAAAAGTAACAACTGGAATAGCTCTATTAGTTTCCCGTGTGAGATATTTCTCCCTTATAAATAAGACTTATAAATTAAGAAGGGAAGGACTACTTTTTACCTTTCTTGAAACAGCATTATTTTTTAGTACAGAAGGGAACGATAAAGAACCTTCATTTTGTCTATTTAATTTTATGATTACATTAAATAAATGAAGGACTGTTCCTGAACTTTAAAAAATAATATAAAAAGGATGACTAGAAACTACAGTACCTTCCAGTCTGAGGACCAGCCATGTAAATGTTAAGAATTTCAACTGAAATGCTGTCATGGTTCTAGCCCTTAAAGAAAACATATGACAGAAGAGAGATTGGAACATAGGTTTTCTGAAATGCAAGTTGATGCTATAACCCACTTCATCATCTTTCTTATTTTCACTTCTATGTGATTAAGAAAATATTTTTTTTAATATGCCTCCATATTGTTAAACCATGTGAAAGTCTCATGCTGGATAGTTGTGTCTAATTAAGTCTGTGAGGACGTGGATAGTTTAGAATGATAAATCTTTTTAAAGGTCATTGTTTAAGTGTCTAAAATCTTTAAAAGTATTGCCTTCAGATCCTTTGGGTTCTGAATTGGACTCTTGGGGGCAGAGAAATTATGTAATAGAATTTTACTGAATACCTTAAAATTCTAGTTTTATTTATATTCTGTTGTCTTTGAATTTAAATTCCTGTAGAACACAATTAACTCTTAATTATGGCTTGGTTAGTGATCCTGATCAGAGTGGGAACTTTCTAATTTATGATGATAATCTTTGCAATCACTCCACAGTCTAACAGATCACTAAGCCACACTCTTAGGAAAGCTTATTAAATATATGGGTTAAAGTATGAATAAATGAAATTAATCAGTTTTAAAACACCACTGTTAATTTGGTAAAAGTAACATTCCCGCTGTTCAATGTGTGACCTCTGTGCACATCCATGAGCCACACACAGGTCACTTTTGCACATTGCAACATACACATTAATCTATACCTGTAAATTCTATCATATTATATTATTTCAATTGAAGATAATAGCTAAATTGTATTTAAAAATAATATTCTTATTTCCCTTGTTGACCATTCTTGATAGAGTTACAGATCGAAAGACATCTAGTAATATCACTCTTAAATGTCAGTCTTAATTTTTTTCTGTCAATCGGTTGATGTCTTGGTATATTTATTATCTTTTTAATAAGAATTTATGACTTTTTACACTAGAAACTGTAGCTTACTAGAGGTGATACCTATAACTTTATTGTGATTTTGACTAGGGAATTTTAGGGATTTTTCCCTCAGATGCTTTAGGACATTTCTTGATAGCATTTTGAGTCCAAGAAATATCGTGTGAAGATTTTCTCATTAAATAATAAGTGTAAAGCCTGCAATATCAGGAATATAAGCAATAATCAAAAACTGAAAGAATCAAATATATAAAACTATTTCATAGGGGCCTAGGCAAGCCGAACCTAGACCTCATAAAATTGATTAGGAAGAAAAGGAGTTTCGATACTGGGAAGCAAGTAAGAGAAAAAAATAATTAGTACTTTAATATCTTACCCAGCCCCCATTTGAACATTCCACAATGCCCCCCAATAACTGCAATATCATATAGTACTTGAGATCAAAATATGGCATTGTGGTTCTAATTTTTGGAAAATAAAGCTGAATGGAACTGGAGGGACCTGAGTAGATCCTTACATACAGGCTTCTGTGACAGATCCTGTAACCTCAGAAATCAAGTGCTCCCATCTGCAAACATCTGCCCAGAAGAGGCATCAAAATTATCCATGAACAGTGCATGTATACACAGGATGCACTCCAACAGCATTCTTTTTGGATCTATTTTCAAACTGACCTCATATCATCTTTGCAAGCAAAGCTTCCACTTCCTTACAGTAGAGGAAGTTTTGTGCCTGTTAAGTATAGAGGCACCACAGGTATCCCAGCATCCTGCTCTGTACCTGGACTCCTCTTGGGGCAGGTAGAGCATTTCTGGTACTTTTTCTGCAATGCATAGCTACCTTTATATTACAAAGAATTATGGGAATATTTTAATCAATAATAAAAGTAGAGATATCTCTCTGAACATTCAAAACTGGCTTTTAATCTCACAGAGTCATTGTTTTAGCACTTTATGTTATTTCTCAGTCTTACCTATGAATCCTATATATCACATTGTAGCATAGTGTACCTGGAATGCT
Source organism: Notiomystis cincta (assembly GCA_013398075.1). Lineage (NCBI taxonomy): Eukaryota > Metazoa > Chordata > Aves > Passeriformes > Notiomystidae > Notiomystis > Notiomystis cincta. The sequence continues at coordinate 36,182 of VZRX01022858.1, forward strand.
AATATAAATTACCCCATTTTCTTTTTACTGTTCTGCAAATGGTTTCTAAAACTCTACTTATAGCTTGTCATTAATCACAAAGAACATGTGAATAGATTCATATTCCAGCAGATGTGTAGCTTTTGTGATTTAATAATTTTAAAAACCTCCTTTTTCTCAGCTGGATGGGGTCATGCTACTATAAGGGAGGATCAATCTATTTTCCAGATTAAAAATCAATAAAAGAAAACAACCCAAGACACTAAGAAGGCTTCTCATATTAAGGGCAATTCTAGGCACTCTATCTTTATTTATTCAGCAGCAGGAAAGACATTATTACCGAAATGAAAAGCAGAATGACTCAGAAATATTTCCTTAAGACAACAGACATCTATCCTTCTCACTTTAAGAGGAAATTCTTCATCTAATATTCCAGTTTTGAACTAAGCATCTTGATCGTAATCAAAGTGAAGAAGAGTGAAAATGTGTCTTGAGGACACACCAGGGGACCTCTGCTGAGGGTTTCCACACCAGGCCTTTGGTAATGCTCAGGCAGACTTGGAGATGAGTGTTGGTGTCCAGTGGCCTCATGTATTGTTTCATCACAAACACTCATGTATATTAATGCCATCCTGACACTCTGTGATCTGCCTACAGAATTCCTCTAGTCTGTGCAAACATTACGGAACTTTATTTAACTATGTCTCTGCTGACATGGCAGAAGAAGTCAGAGGATGCAAATCTCTCCTTTAAAGTAACTTCACATTACGAAGAAAAATGGTTCTCAAGCAGAAAATTCTGTTATCAAAACCAGAAATCATGCCTAAAATATTGTTTTCTACTCTTTTAGCAAAGTATGGTATTTTGTCAAGATTAACCTACACCTGATGCCAAGGTGTGAGAAAAGAGCAATTTGGTCAGATGAAAACCAACAAGGATGTCTGCTCTAAGGTTTTCTTGCCCAGTTTAGTGAAATGTTTGGAAAAAAAAAATTCAAAAAGTAGTTGGTATAAAATTGAAATGTATCTTAAGTTTAAGCAGAGGTCTATCTGTTATGTTAATATTCCTGTATGAATAGTATACTCTTTTGTCAATTTTACCAAATGTCAGTATTATGGGTATGTGTTTTATAAGAGGAATTAATATCTGTCTTTTTGTTATAAATTTCTACAATCTTCTCAGTGTCATCTGATGATCTTAAGCCAGAATCTGGAAACAGATATGTCTGCTGCATTCTCAGCAGATACTGAGGTTAAATAAACCTCTATTAGCCCAAAATAACAGAAGCTTGGTCCAGATTTTCCAGTTTTTTCTTTGACATTTATTCTGATCTGGCTTAATATGTACAGTTTCTTCAAATTCATTCCTTCAGAACTATGCCACCATAATCACTTGACTCTCTTTGAGCTCTGCTCTTTTCAGCACTCACAGTAATGAGTCATCCCTTCAAACCAAATGGAGCCATATCCATGTGAATTTCCTGTAATTATGATTAGAATCAACTTATAAACTGGAAATCCTTAGGGAACTTTTACACACACACTCCAACAGAGTCTGTATTTTGAAAAAGGTGTTAAAGACTTGCCAATCACCTGACATTCCTTAGTGTTCTCAGTACGGCACAATCTGCTGCACAGCTCCACTGAGGACTCCTGGATGTGTTAAAGTCAAACTTGCTATGGCAAACAACAGATGTGTGGACAGCAAAACTTGTGCTGAGTGCCTCGGTGACTTACTTGGCACAGTATGAAGCATGTAATACAAATATTGCTGTTCAGTTAAGTAAATATGTGGCCAGTTTTTGAAGAGGTTGCAGTCGGATGAATTCAGATGTTGCATGCAAAAAAAAGTTATATTTATGCAACTGCTCCTGGATCTAAAAAGCTGATCTTAGTGACTCCTTCATTTAGCTATAATTTACTAGAATTGTACCCCAGCTAATCTCACTTACTTGAAGCTGTAAGAAGCTTTTCTGATTTTCAGTTAATTCACGTAACTTTTTAGAGAGTTTTGGTTACAAACAAATAACATTTTTGGTTAAAAGTCATTATACCTGTCCTTTATTCAAATAGCTAAAAAACAAACAGGGAGGCAAAATTGGTCCTTTTTACATAACAAACAGAGCTGTTTCATTTACACTTTCCTTTATTTGTACTTACATGTGTCCATTTTCATATTTTTTTCTAAATTAAAATTTATTGTTTTGAAATTTAACTGTGCTTTCAGACAGAATTTATTAGAGATTTTTTTTCAAGATGTCTCTTATTTTGCACCATATTCAGAAGAGATAAGAGGAAAATCCATTTCCAGTGTTCTATGCAAAATAAACATCTTTGTAATGGACCACCTGATTCAAAAAGATCCCCAATACTTTTTTCTCATGGAGTTGTACTTCCATGCCATAGTGGATCTTCATAAATGCATTATCATAAGCAAATTGACAAGCAAAGGAAGAACTACAGTGGAGTCAACTCTGTTCATTCTGCTAAGGCACAAAAAGAACATGTGGCCCATGCAATTTGCAGGACACATTGGGAATGATCATCTGTTTCATATTAAACCTACACAAGGACCTGCATCTCAGTCTCTTATCAGCTGCAGTCAGAGAGAGATTAAGAACTGTTGGGTACAGATAAACTTAAACAAGATAGAGGTAATAAATAAAATGGAATCTATTCATACAGCCTCCTTCCTTGATATCCCAGTCATCAGAAAGTCGGTCTTTCGTCAAATGCACGAATCAGTACATAAAATTACACTTGCTGTTGGACGCTTGAAATATTAATGTTAATTCAATTTCCTCTCACATCCATTTTAAAATATTTGAAACATACTGAGACACAGGGCAGGGATTATCCAACCTGACTCATAGATCAGAACTTGGATCTGACCTCTGTCTTGTAACATATGCATGCAGAGCTTCATAGCAGACATTACACTGAGTTTGACTTCAACATAGGATAAAAAAGTTGGTGAAATGCTACTGTTGATGAGTTTAACCCTAACAGGGCTCTGACTGCTTCCACAGGTAAAACCATCTGAACTTTTATTTTTCTGTCTTATAACTTGGGTCAGGTGCTAGCAAACATAGTGAGGATGCAAGAGGGCCACAAAATTACTACCACAGGAAACAATCAGATTCCTGTTGCTGAGAATCATGTTACCATACATGTTAGAGCTGCTGAAACCCTTTCTGTGAATTTGTTGATTTTTCTAACCACATAGAGTGCTTTCTGGAGATTCCTAGTTTTTATCTTTATGTTTGGCTGGCCCTAGCCCTGCCTCATTACTTTGCCCTTTATACCTACAAGAGTTCTTACTCTCTCTGCTGTTCTTCTGATAAGGTGTCTGCAGTCCTTCTTTTAGAACAATTAATTGCACCTTAGACATGGGATTGTTTCTGACTGTGTTTAACCATTCTTTTTATTAATTGAGTTTATAAAAGGCTTTTTGCATCTTATTTTCAGGTGCTATTACCTCTGGGGTTGCTGGAAAAATAATATCCAAATGCTAATTGAACTGAGAAATCCCTATGGCACCAGTGTTAGCGTCTCTTCTTTGGAAGTCAGATCCTGTTAATATTTTTGACAATATGTTTGCTAGGAATAAAGTGAAAAAATTAATTAATTGATCCTTTAGTTGATCTGCTTTTCTGTTTGCTAAGGAGCTGACACCACACAGAAATCCTCCTGCCTGTCTGAGCAATACATCTTTAGGAGGATTGCAAAAAACTGACAATGTTTTTGATTCTGCTATAATTTGGGGCTCTGATTTTAACTCACTTGCTGTTTGTCAGAATGCAAACACTAATCTGAAAGATCTTTTTCTTTCATAGAATGCTTATCAAAGCTGATATGTTTTTTTTTCTCAATAAATTGATTATGCTTAGATTTATGTACAATGTTGCTATAATTAATGTTTTTTTTCTCACTAAATATTTTATATGCCTAGAAATAATTTTTGCCTTCTAACTCAACAACTTAAATAAGATACACATATACACATATATAAAATGAAGCAAGAATGTCTGTATGTATATATATATATATATGTATTGTATGTACATTTGTGTTAGGTAGATATTTCTGTCTAGAACATTTCAAAAATCAGTAAAATTGATCAGAAACATGATGGAAATTTAAGAAATTACATGTAGGCATCTGTTTTTAAAATACATCTCTTCTGATGAAGTGTGTGGATCATACATGGTTTAGCAGAAGGATAGTAATAATGAGGACAAAACAAGAATAGAATAGAATATGAATATTTTTAAGCATATTCAGTTCATATGAAAATTAATTATAAAAGCAATTGCAAAAGAAATGTGAAAACAAAGAGAGCAGGCCTTTGTGATAGAATTGGAAGCTACAGCAGGGAATACTTTGAAGAGGATTAAGGTTTAATAAACTCTTTCTCTACATGCAGATTAGATTGCACAGAGGGTCCCAGATCTGACTGCACTCCTACAGCCTGAATGGGAAAGTGTCTATGTGCCACTTAGGAGTTGTCAGGTCTCAGGTCCATAACTAGAAGTAGTTTCCACTCGGTATTTTGCACTCCTTACCTGGAGTTGATCTATCTTGACTTCTTAAAGACGGGGTTTTCAGGCTCTCTTTATCAGACTTTGGTGACAGGAACAGGTAGATCCTATGGGGAAAGGGTACTACTTCTATGAAAATCTATGTCTCCTAGCTGCATAAAACATTTTATTGGTTTGGTGATAATTTCGGCCCTGCACACTGTGAGCAAGTTTGGCTAATATTTTGCCCAGTGTTTGGGAATCACTCTTTTTCTAAAAAAAGCAAGATTCTACTGCTGATTTGTGATTTAAATAGAAGCTGGAGTCCTTGGAATTCACAAAAGCAAAGACCTTCTTAGTTTGGAGAAAATGGAAATCAGATCACTCTACTTAAGCTTTGGTGAGGCACATGGACTTGCCACAGATTCTGAAAGATTGTTCCCTGGGCAGTCACTTTAGAGGTTATCTGTGAATACATGAACTTACTAAAAATCAACTCCAAATGAAGCCCACTGCAGTAAATACAAAACAAATGAAGTTATAGTTACCTCTGAACACAACACTGGTTTAAAACGATGTGGGAAAACTGATTTAAGTTTTGCTATCCCTCTTTTAAACAAAGAAGTGAATATTTGGACATGCTGGAGAGAAAGGGCCCAGATGTGAACTAAGGGTTGGACAGAATGTCTCATGAAGAAAAATCTTTAAGCCTAAACATACTTAATCTATCCTAAGTGAAGCTAAAATCCAACTTAATTACACTGTTTATACAACATCATCAGTGGAAAATACCCTTCACTGGCTAAGACACCTTCTGAAAAGTGCTCTTTAACAGAATAGTTTGTCTTGATGATGATAGAATGATATCAGATCAGATAATAATGCAGTTTCTCCTAGAATTAAAGTTGGTGAGTTTGTGACTATACATTCACACAATCCTGCTAAACTGACTCAGAGAAAAGAAGCTCCTCCCCAAATTGCTTTTTTGAAATTTTTAAATAGAATTTGATGATATATAATTTAATTCAGCAGGAAGATATGCAAGGGCTAACTTGGTTAAGGGTTATCTGGTAGGACTTGATTATTTTAAAGGTCTTTTCCAAACTAAATGGTTCTGTGATCTAAATCAACAAAATACATTAGAGCACAGAGGGAAAAGTATAATAGTTGGGATCTGAACCATTATGTAGTCAGTTTGACAGAAAAAAGTTTATCTTTTATAACTAAAATAGTAAAATGTGGTGAAATTAATTTAAATTTTAAAGATAAACTTTTTATAGTTGTAAGTGTCCCAGAACAATTAACTTCGTTAGAACTATCCCAATTTAGATCCTCATTTTCTTTAATATCCATGATACTTTGGTTTTAACTGTCAGCACTGCTCCAAGGATAAATAACAAATTCAATAAACAGTTGAACAACAGTGTTCCTTTTACCCCAAATAAATACTTGTTTTTAAACACTGTCATTGATTTTAAAACATTTTCCTGTCTTCTTTTCTCCTCTCCTACTTTGTGGCAGTGAATTAGGTGATGTAGTTTTGCATTTGGTCTTCCTCAACACTGAATCACAAATTGTTCATGGAAGAGTGCCTTCCTATAAAGAAGAAAGTTGGGCTTCAGTGGTTTGCAACAACCATTTAAAAAAGTTTTAAACATTGGCTTATCCACTAGTGCAGACTACATTTTCTAGTTAAGAGAGAACATTTACTGGGAGATGACAGTGATGTTTGTAGCCATCTGAAAATACTTTCCCCATTCTGTGTGTAACATGGAACTGTGTATGACCAGTTTTTCATGATCTGAAAAGCTTTTTAGAGTACAGAATTAAAAAAAGAGCCACAGACTATAGATTCACTGCCCCTTCTGACTTAGAAACTTCTTTGTGTGGTGTTCTTTCATTTGATCAGAAACCTCCAAAGCCTCTTTTATCTTTTAATCTGACAATGATTTTTGACTGTAGGATAATCTGTCACACTTTCAAAAAGATCATGTTCTGAGATGTCAATGGGAGTTTTGTCTTTGGCCTCAGAGAAGCACTGCTCTGCATTTCTCTTATCCTGTTGTTCACAGGACCATATCTGGAAATGCAGCAAGTAGACACTCCAGTCTGGGTTTCCCACAGATTTTCAGGTCTGTGACTACTGTTCAGATCAGCTCCTCAGTTCTTCTGACTTCTAAACTTTGAGAACTGAGACACAGGCTAATGAACTGCTGGGCCTCAGCACTCACTGATCAGGACTGCTTTCCCTGTGGGATGGCAGTGTGTGCCCAAAGGTTAGACAGACCTGGTAATACCCTCTGCTTCCACTAAAACTACTGAGGATGGGGGAAGAGAGTTTGCATGCCTGTAAGGAGAGAAGAGTTCTAGGTGGAGGGCAGTGGCTAAAGAATAATCCTGAACAATAGAGAGCAGTCTTTTTCAACTGTTTCAAAGTATTCTAATTTTATTGCTTTCTGAGAGAAAATTAAGGGAAACCAAGAACAAAGCACTCTTTTCCACAGTAGATATAAAAGTATTCTGAGAGTTTCTCATACCATATACTCTCTCATAATTTCTGAGATTGAAAATAAGGAATGGAGAAATTAAACTGGAAACAGGACATGCATTTCCAAAAGGAACATTTATTAAACATGAAAATACACTGAAGAGAAGTTTTTTGCCAATATTTTCAAATCTGCTGCTTAGGATCAGATATTTTGTGAAAACTGAACTCCAAAGGCTGAACCCTCTACATGTCTGAAGAGGTTTTGGAAAAGGTGAGGGGTAAGTTACATGATGCATTAAAAGTTCTGGAGCATTACAGCTTTGGAAATAACCGTTGATAATTAGCAGCCTATGACCACTTTAGTGTGACAGAATGTGTAATAGCTCATCGAGGTTGCTTGTCCCTCCAATATCTTCACTTATACATGATTCTTTTTAAGAGTAAATAGTAAGACAACATTCAGAGCTCACTTTATTCATAAACTACATCTGCTTTCTTGATGGACTACCACCACAATGGCTCCCTAATGCCACAGAAGTATAAAAGAGCAATTGTCATTCCTCCAAAAAGGCATGAGGAATCCTTTGAAAGGCTAACCTCGGGTGGAAGAGAAAGCTGATTAAGAAAACAGACATTTTCTTCCAAACAATGCATATTGACTGTAGGCATTGAGACTTGGCTGTAAACAAGGGTTCTCTTTTGTTTTATTTTGTTTGACAGTAACTACAGAATTTAAATGTCATTACTTGATGATTTTTTTTTTCTGAATGCTCTCTGCTCATATAGTGGCTAGATAACAAGTAGAGCCTTCTTATGGCTGGTTTGCACTAGTTTAATTAATAGCTGCTTCCCAAGATAAGGATTTTTTAGAAGAGACTCTATAGTGACCGCATCAACCTTGTTTGCCAATGAATTAATCCTCCCAGAACCACAGGTTGAAGTTTTACCAGTAGAATGTGTTAAGATCTGATTATAAGAGATGCCTCTCCCTGAATTAAGGTGCAAACAAGACCATATGCCAAAGTCAATAGTATTGATTTTATTTAACAGTAAATGTGATGTAGAGAGAGAGAAAGAAATAGAAAAGAGAGGGAGGGAGAAGAGAAAGAAAGAAAGAGAGCTCAAGCAGAAGACAATCACTACCTGTGGAGCCAGCGGCATCCTGTTGGTCCTTCTTCACCATGAGCTTCTTAAAGGTGGGGGAGGTGTCCCTGAGTTGTTCTTCTGGGAGTACCACCTTTAAATAGTCCAAGTTCCAGGTATTTGTGGGGTGGTTGCATGTGCCATTCCCATAACTTGGAATGGTATGTGTATGAGCAGTTGCTTCCTTTCCACAGTTTCCCACAGTGGAAAATTTTGTCTGGATACATTAAGCAGGATATGCTAATCAAATTTCACCTCCATCAGACCTGGAATTAACACCACCTTTTCACAAATTTCTCCTTATCTTACAGCAAATTCCTTATGTGGCCTTGACAGTATTTGAGACAGTATTTGAGACAGGCTCCTTAAGTCCTTACAGAAGGAACAGAAAGGATGATTAATTGAAACAGTAAACACTATTTCCTGTCATGATTTAGTTTTGTGATACTGCATATAACCAAAAATAGATTAATACATTTCTGAGTCAAAAATTCTCCTTGAAAAGTGTCTGAAAAATAATGTACTTCTACAAAGATATTTCTCGAAGATGACAAACCAAAAGTATCAGCTATAGAGTTAGATAAACTGCACAAGACTGCTCAGACTCAGCTTCAGCCATGCCAGAGACATCAGCAGCACCAGAAGCCAACTCAGGCACAACATGTCGAGGTCATTCAACCATAAATCATTTACATCCATTTCATTAAATATATCCTAGAAATATATATCCTAGAAACAGCAGTTCAATTCATATAAAGGACTACAACTCATTAGTTAACAATACTTTTTAAAAGTACTACCAAATCTTGTCTGACTCTTGGATTTTTTTCTTTCTCTTTCAATTGTTAATAAATAATTGCAACTTGAGCATTACTTCCTCATTTCAGATTTATGCAGTACCTTGTTACAGAACCCACTGCAGGTCGGGAAGGACATACAGCCTCAGCTCCTTCTCTCTATATTTGTATCTCAGTAAAATCTACCACCATCAGGGGATTAGTTCTTTCTCTCTTTGAACACAGGTATCTTTTTTTCCCATGACCAACTGATTGATTAGCTAAGCTACCTGTCTCCCTGCTGTGTAGCATCATAGCATATAAGTGTACATGGATACTCATGAATTAGTAAAATATTACAATATAGATGAGTTGGATAGATTACATGGATATATCAGACACTATGAAAAATTAACAAAGGGTTATTACCACATTGCCCTACCCACTGCTACACTCCAGGATCCCCACAATATTTACGGTGGCAGACAAAGTATTGGCGTGTTGGTGGCCAGAAATAGATGCAGACATCAATTATGTTGGATTTAATCACATTCTTTTTTTTCCGAGTAATTTAGTCTGCAGAGTCCCACAGTGCCAAGTTGCCCTCCCTAGTTTTTAAACCACTGGAAGATGTGATGCCATTTACAGGTACCAGCAAGTACACATCAGGCAGTTCTACTTTACATTGACAAGAAACACTGACTGCATCATTTCCCAGCAATAGAACCAGGTGTAACTGCTAGAAAGTTGCTGAAAAATAATTGATGAAGGTGAGCATTGTCAAGAAATAGATTAAACAGGTGTAAAGAAAGAATAGAGGGTAACTTTTCCATTATCTTTGAGACAAAAAGGAATTTAAAAAAAGAAAAAAAAAAGCTTACCTAGATATGTGTTCAATTTGTGTGCCTGTATCTAAATACACATATACTTGAATATGTCTATAATTATTTGATTATTAAAACAATTGTCTATTTAAATAATATTTCAAAGCCAAAATCTTATTTCTATTATCTATTTCACTTTTTCAGTGTTTGGAAATATTCTGTGAGAAGATGTCAGAATAAATTCATTATCTATTATGAAGATAAAGAAATAACAGTTTAGAAATAGTGATCAAACACAACTATGCACATATCTAAAGTAGTCTCCTTAAAACTATGATCAAAGATTTTATCATTAGCTAATAATGAAAAAAAAAACACTTAAAACTGGATTATAAAAGCTATTTTGTAGATATATAAATATATTAATATACCCACACAAGCAGATCTATAATGACAAATATAGTAATTTCATAATATGTTTCTAGTAATTGAAAAAACTAGGATATTTGATTTAAATGTTCCTTAGTGTGAGCTGGTTTGTTTTCCTATTACTTGAAACATTTCATTAGAAAGCTAGATTTTCCATGGAAATCTTAAAACATTTGTTTTTTTCTGAATGGATGAAAATGTTACTTTAAACTTTTAATGACATCCATATTTAGGATTTAATCTTCCTTTATTTGTATATTTCCTCCCTGCTCTCCTTTTCCACTTCTCTCATTGACCCAGTGGCACTGTCCTGCTAATAGTGCTTAAAATTATCATGAAGAATTTGTAAGAAAACCTATCTTTCAGCATATGAATATAGAACCTATTATCACCAGAGCGTGTTGGAGGATGCAGTTTCACTTTATGACAAACTTAAGCATTTCAAAGTTCTTCTCTAAGAGGGAAATTTTCTAAAACAAAATTTGCAGAGGAGTTTCTCCCGACAACACAAGATTTGATAAAGCAGGTCTCTCTCTTCAGCTGAAACACTTTCTATTTGAACCACTGACCAAATCCTTGCAGTAAGGCTCTATCCTAACACTTTTTGGTTCCAAGTTCAGCACAGATCCTTTCACTATTAAAACTTGTTTAAAATCAGTGCATAAAGTAAGTTCAGACTCTGATCAGGAAAGGTATGGGCTCTTTGCAAGAAATAGTTTTAACTTTTAGTAACAAGATTTGTTTTTTCAAATTTCAGAAATAATTTCTATCTTTCACAATATCAATTTATGAAAAGAAATACAAATTCTGAATTGCATCTTTATAAAACAAAAATAAAATGTTTAGAATAAATTAAAAACCAGTAAGCCTATTGTCAACGTTTTTTAGAGAAATTTTTTCCTCTTTAGAAATGCTAATGCTGTGATACTTAAGGAGGACAACAGATGACCAGCAGGCATGTGGGTGCGGCACCTCCCTGTCTGGGGGTTTCTCAGGGAGGGACAGAGACCCCGTGGGGGGTGGAGCTGGTGGGGGCTGGGACACAGCCCGGTCCCGCTCGCCGGCTCGGCCTTCTGGAGCCCCGCCCTNCCCAGCGGAGCCACAGTGCCCCTGCCGGCCGGGACCGGAACTGCCCCAAGGGGAAGGTGCCTGACACCTGAGAGCAGCTGCCAGTGGGTTCTCTGGGTCTGGTTTGGTGTCACCGGTACAGTTGTTGCCTGATTACCTCATACAAATACTTAGTAAAGATCTGTTATTCCTATTCCCTATCTTTTGCCTGAGAGCCCCTTAATTTCAAAATATTACTAATTCGGAGGGAAAAGGGGTTTACATTTCTCATTCCAAGGGAGGCTCCCGCCTTTCTTGGTAAACACCTGTCCAAACCGCGACACCTATAAAACTCTTAACTTACATTACTGCACTGTGTGTTTATATAGGAACTGATTTACATGGTTAAGGAGAAATATCCAGAGCAACTGGGAAGCTAGGATATCCCCATCAGAAATGTCAAACACGTTGTCCTCGGAGCCCTGCAGGCTGCTGGAAAGGCACATAGAAACCAGAAGCTTTGAATGGTAATTAGACTTCTCAGCAGGACTCTATTTACTCTTCCTCCCCACCCCTCCCACAACCACATCTCCATTAATTTAAACATGTAGATGAGGTGGATACTCAGTCTGATATCTTCCAACCAGTTTGAGGCTGTTAATGTGACCTTCAGCCTGGTGTTTCTGTGATCCAAGTGCTGGTTCAATTTTGTTTGGATGTCAAAACCTGCAACACATAAGTGTAATTGGCGAGATTGTCATAGGTGGCAGCTAAGGATTCTGGAGGAAAAATATGGACAGGAGGAAACCAGAATCAGAAGGTTACAACTCAGCAACACTGAGGATGATCCAACTTCAAGGCACAACAAAAATCACATTTCTGATCCCTAAGGACTTTCTGGCCAACAAAGACTTTTTGGGTCAGGGAGGAGTGAGAATATTTCTGCTTCAGCTGATAGTTGATCAGCTCTAGTTGCTTTCTGTGTATATTAGCCAAAAACAAAACCAATTGATTTGTACTTTCAAATTGCACATCTTCCTGTAGAGCCTCTATCTATGTAATAAAAGTTGTCCGAGGTTAGTTTAGGAACCTAAAACTGTATTTCAGCACCTCAAAACCCTGCATTTCAGAAGAATCAAACATTTTAACGTCTCATTGACTTCAGTAAGTAGAAAAATGCATTGGTTTTCCAGCTCTGCAATGAAAAGGAATGAGTAAAATTTTAAGATATGCAGCTGTGAAAATAAGTGTCATCTTAATGAAGCTAAAACTTGAATAAATTTGTAGAATTTCTCCCATAGCTTTGTTTTTGGTCAACAGTTGGACTTGATCTTAGAGGTCTTTTCCAATGTTAATGATTCTATGATTCAGCAATCAAGAGTCCACAATAAAAGCAAATTTAAGAAGCTGTAACTCAAAAGGTAATTTTGATATACAATTAGTAAGAAATTTAAAAAGTAAATTAATTCAAAATGTAATGAAACAGTAGTAAATTGATTATATAATTCTAATTTACGAATTTAATATTTTTCTTTCATATGTAAAAGCAGAGTGGTTCTATGAAAAAGATTTGTGGAGAATTTGGAGGCAAGACACTGAAGTAGGGCGATGTTTCAATGCTGAATTAGTTCTTTAAGAAGGAAAGTGACTGTAATGATCCACTGTTTCCACAAGATAATTGTTTGGTCAATATGGTTATATCCCAAAATAATCCTCATTCACTTTAATGTCACCTATAGGAGCCTAGTGCAATTGGAAATATTGATCAGAGCAGAGGCCATTATGCCAGGATATAGGCTATGAAATATAGCAAGGATTGACTTGTATTCTCCTGCTTGGCTTTGTATGAATAATGGTCAAACGCTCGGTAACACAGCACACTCACACTGCTCATGGTGTCTGCTCAGTCTGCATCTGGCAGTCACTGACTTTTGTTTTGGTTCTGTATCACAATGAAAATTGGAAAAAGATGTAAACAATAATATATTAAATAATGCAAATATAATCAACTTCAAGGGAGAAATGTGAGAAGAGCATTTTGAAAAGTAGCATTCAGTTGTTGTTCCACATAGGTCTTGGTTAAGTAGATTGCTATTTCACAGTGCTTGACATATTTCAGGGTGTATTTCAGCTCAAAGTGTTGTGTGTAGAGGCAAAGTAGAAAGAGCTAGAAATACACAGAAACTAAACTATTATCAAGACATATTCATGCAATTTTCATGCTTAACTTCTTTTCAAGCAGTTATTTGCAAAAGGCATCTAATGTACCTGCTGAAAAACATCTCTGTTTTTCTAATTTATTGTCAGAACATTTATACATTTTGTGATGCTTTGTGGGTTTGTTTTTCTTTTGCTTGTCTTCTGGGGATTTTTTTTAATCATTTGCTTCCATATGAAAAAATATGTGGAATTTCATAAAATGCATGAATCAGTCATTAAAATAGGATGTGGATGAAGGCTGTCCTTCAGATAGATTTCTCTGCCCATCACTGTGTATATAAATATAAAAATACATACTGAAAAAAAAGGCTTTACCTTTTGTTTCATACTTTAAATCCTCAAGCTACTTTCCAATATTTTATTTTTCCCCTTTTCCCTTTCTGATTCAAGCAGTCTAAGTACCTCCCAGTAGTACACACTCTCAGTGAGATTCATCAGATCAACATGCTTCATTAATTTCAACTTTCATTGAACTTATCAGGATAGGGGAGCCTAAAAAAGAAGGGCGATGGTTTAAGTTTATTTAATCATTCATGCATTGATGTTTCTATTAGAATTTTTTTGTATAGAACTCTTCTTTTATTTAAGAGTTTTAGCATAAATATCTGCAATATAAAGGCATTGAAAGGAAGCCTTAGCTGTAGTTTCTATTCTAATTGAATGCTGAAAAATGAATGCATAATGCATTCCTCCTACTCTATGTCAATCTGTAGTTAACTTTCTCCTGACACTTGTGAGAATGAGATCGTTTAGAACTAAGAGTCTCTTAAATAGGAGAAATCAGCTACCTACAGTAAAGGAGAAATCAGCTACCTACAGTAAAGGAGAAATCCCAAATACACTTTAGGGTGATATGTACAAGTTCTCACTTGGCAATTCAAGAGAATTGTGATTCTGTATCACAGAATCATCACCGATCGCATCTTGCAGGATAATTTGATGGTTAGATTGCTCTCTTCTTAGTTCTTTAGGTTTAGCTACAATTCCTTTGGTTGGTTGGTTGTTTTTTGTGTTCTATAGATAATAGTACAAATAAACATGAAAATAGAATTCTAATGTTAATGCTTAAAACACATCAGCTACTAGGCTGTTAAAATCCCAAGAAGTAATTTTTTCCCTAACTGTCAATCTGTATTTTAGAATAAAACTCACTGTATATTGTATTTGATTTTTGTGTGTTTAGGATGATCTTTGTTCAGCATAGACCAAAGTATAGGACAATATGGAATTGAGCTAATCAGTTACACCATATATTGTATATTATGCATAAATATAATATTGACACATTTAGTAATGCATGAAAAGGTTAAATGGAACATACTGAAATATTTTAACAGGGCTTAAAATTATATTGATAATATTGCTTTGGAAGCCATCGTGGTAAAGGAATGTGAAAGCTCCTTCATAGGTGAATTAATACCTTTAATTAAAGGGTTAATTCATGAGTGTATTCTGTCAATTGACCATGTGATAAGCACAATTGCCTCTCCTAATGATTTTCTTTTCTTTAATGGCTTGCAAAAATGTATTTATTGCATAATAATACTTCCATTCTAACTGCTACATTGTGTGTGATTTTGTACAGTACATGAGATATATTGGGTTAGGTTTCAAAAAACCCAGAAACTTCCATGTAGCATAATCAGAGATAGGATATTGGCATTTACTTCCTTTGAATAAAATAATGTGCAAGTCTGTGTGACAGTGTTTTTGTGTGAAATCATTCATCAGTTTCCTTGTTTCCTGGTTTGTTTGGTTTTTTTTTTTGGTTTTTCTTTTTTGACTGTTTTATTCCAGGCAAACTTCATTTCTCACTTAAATTGAATTTGGTATTTTTATTTGCTTTCATTAAATTATTGGAACTGATGATAATCGTTCAAGTGAGCTGAGTTCGTTTGCTTGGATTTGGACATGGAGTATTTTCATGTTACAGATGATGTCAAATATTTATCAGGTTAAAAGCATAAATGTCTGTTTCTCAGGAAAAGTCAGAATGAGAACATTTAAAAATCTTGCTGTGAGTAAAAATTCAGAACCAAATCTTTGTGTGGTGTACATGACTACTGGATGGATGTAATTAATCTTCTCTACTCTAAAAATTCAGTGTTGTCTAGTCTATTTCAGTTATCTTGAGTCAATGGAGAAAAAACCCCAATTTTCATTGAGTGACTCTGCTCTTGCTTGTAGAATTTCTTTTGGCTGAGATGGAGTACCACTTTAGAAGGTCTCTTTTTCTGTACTGACTTCAGTAGTTTTCAGTAGCAGTTTGTCAGATAATGAGACACCTCCAAAATTTAACTTTTAGGCAGCTTTTGAATAATAGACACAGAAAATGCCTATTTTGGTATTCATCTTCAAAAGCACGTCCAATAAAATGTGCAATCCATCCTTCAATATCACTCTTGAGCATACTTAATCAATTGAACTCTGCCCATAAATTTGGGAGAATAATTTCTTAAAAGCATGTCAGAGGACCTTTCATGTAATAGTTTTGTATTTAGAAACCAAAATATTAAAGCCTCAGGTAGAGAGTTTTAAGACTGATAGAAGAAAAAACAAGGCACTGCCCCCACAATCCAGCTACTTTTAAGTTCCTTTTAGGACATGTGCATATGCACAACTCCAAAGTAGAAATGTTGGCTTCACGCCCAGAGGTGTTCATTCCATCACAATCTTTTCATGTATTAAATTCACATCATATCCTTTAAAAAATAGCTGGTGGATTAATCTGCCTTGAGATAAGACATCTAATGGAAGAATCAAAGTAAGCTGGCTGTCTAAACTAGTCAAAATCCACTAAGTTTTCATATCTGCTCTCTGTCATCACAATAGTCAGCTTGATGAAATTGAATAAAAACTTACAATGGGATGATACTCATGAAAACAAGACTGTATTTTGCATTTCATTGGTATCCTACTTTCAAATGCTTGGACGTTAACTTGTAAGAAAAGCAGCAAGACCACGCACAACTTGAATTAATTGTATAACAAGAATTTTAATTTTCACAGAATTAAGAAAGATTACATTTGCATTATGCTCAGGGCATATCAGTCTAAGAGCAGAATACTTTGCCTTAAGGCAAAATATTCAAAGAGAAACTAATCGGAGGATGAAAAAAATTTTAAAAATTAGTTGCAGAGAATAGGTATTTTACCTGAAGATGACAAACTAAAATATTTTGCGTTGATTTGGTTCAATGTGGAAGTTGGCATAGTTTGTTTCTACAAAAACATATAAAGACAGTTATAGGTGAGAGCATAAATAACTTTCAAATACATGTACACATACCCACATTTCAATTATAGCTGTAATCAAAGATTATGTATCTGTTCACTTCACTGATTCAAAATTAAATTGAGAAGAAGATCTTTGTCTCAGGGGAAAATAAAAGTTCCCAGAAGTGACAGCTGTAACACAGCTTGTCTGCTTTTTGTCTTTTCAGACTGGTTTGCAAATGTTTGCTGAGAAATGAGAGATAATAATATCAAAACAAACAAACAGTTCTGACAGGGGATAATGCTTTATTACTTCCACTGTTTCTTTTTCTGCATGTTTTCTGGGCAAAAATCATAATTGTCTGAAACAGTCCTTAAATCCTGGGACATAATTTTGACTGAAACTCATGAGCTTCCACGGTGATTTTTTCATTAAATGAATGTAGTTCTTCAAGTGATACTTGTCAGTATGATGCTACAAACCTTTCTGGCACTCGCACTTACTAGGAGCATGATACATAATTAAAGAGAGCTGCTATTCAGCTGTCTGTCCAATTCTCCTTGTATTCCAGTTTCTTGAAACCTACATATCTCTAGCAAATATATTCTTTACAGCTTTTCATTAAAGCATTGGAGGTATACATCAGGTTTTGGTAGGTGCTACAAAATTAAACGTAGAGCTATACAAATAAGAAAAAAAGAAAAAGTGCATAGAAGCCACACAACCAAACTTTAACTTTGGCAAAGGTATGTAGGACTACAAACAAACAAAAAAAAAATAGACTGTGGAATAGATCTAATAAGGTTTTCATGATCTCTGCTGGCATACTCAGTAAGGGCAAGTCCATCAACTGAGAGATTCACAGATGTCAAAGTTATCCAGCCAGGTGCTTATTACTAGAGCAGATGCTCTAAGTTAACAAGAGCAATGGAAGGTTTATGGCCCATTTTTATCTTGTTCCCAAAATAAATATAATCATGGACAGTGAGGCAGTAAAGTGCACATGCAAATCGGTTTGTAGGAGACTTAAAACAGAGCTTATGAAAACCAAAATAAAACCCCTCAAACCTGTACTGAAAAGAAAGCTGAGTATGTAAGCTACAAATCTTTGTGCAACTGCTTTATGTGACTGCACAGAAAATACTTGTGTCAACCAAATCGACTGCATGTTGCACACAAATTAGCTCGTTATTGATGTGATTTGCTGTACTGTTTGAAACTATATCCATGAGAGACACACCTCAAAAATAAAAACTCAAAGCAAAAATGTGTCAATATAAAAACAGCCACTGTGCTCTTGTGAATATTTTCCAAGATGAAACTGTTCCTTACTAGAGAGATGAGTGGATAAAAATGAAAATCTGCAATACAAATACAAGTTACAATGAATTATCAAAATTAAAAGAGACTTCTTACTAGGTGAAAGACATGAGAAATTTCCCTAATTCTCTTAATTATTCAGCTTGAGGTGATGAAGACTTTGCATGGGTAAAACACCTTAAATTTTGTACACTTTTGTAATTAATATTGTTACTATGCATTTCTTCTTTCATTGATTTGTGCTTTGAGTAAATAGTTATTTCAACCCATAGTCTCTGCTTTTGTCCCTTTCCCCTTATGGGAAGGGATAGGGAAAGAGAAGTGGCTTATTTGGGGTTTAATTTCCACCTGGTATTAAAATCACCACACATAATTTAAGGAAAACATAAGCCTATGTTATCTTACTTTTTAAAAACCAGGCTACAAAACCAACTGTAATTAACTCTTGAATCCAGTAACATTTCTGGCTACTTTCCAGAGAATTAACATTCTAATAGGAAAATAGAATACCTTTATTATAGCCATTCAGTACAGGAATAATTTTAAGGATCAGTTTAATGATTCTTGGGGGTTGCTGCACGTGACTAGCAACACTATTCACAGATTTTGAATCAAGCCCAATGAAGCAGGAGAGTTCAGTGAAGAATTTCATAGTGTCTCTGATTACTGTCTCTCAGACTTTCAATTTGGGACACTATCACTAACAAAAAGGGAGAAAAATCCTCATCTTTGCTCTTCACCACTATTATGTAAAATACTACGCAATGCAGTTACACACCAAATAAAATTAAATGCTTCTCAAAATGTGAAAAAAATATTCCATGCTTATCCATTATACATTTTGCTAGTAATTGTTTTTAGAAAACTGACTTCAACTATAGAACAGAAAGTATTTTGACAGATAAATACTTCATTTAGGCTACAATTTGAATGGTCATTGAGAAGAAATTAAACACCTATTGTTAAGGCATGGATTTCACTGCTGATATTAACAAGAAAAAGAGAAAAGTTCAAGAAATGTTGAGATTATTTTTAATCAGAATGTTATACTTAAATATAGATCTAAGAAATGGGAAAATCCTTTGTTCTAAGTCACTGTTAATTGTAGCAATTCAAAATTTCTTGTATGGTGAAACTGCTGTGTGCATCAGTGGTCATTTTTAAACTGTTAATGATTAAAAGAAATGATTTTTTTTTTTTAAGAAAACACTTCAAGAAGGAATAATTAATGAATGCATTGATGTAACCCTAACATATTTTAGACTGTATTAGGCCAAAAAATTTGACACTTATATATCTTGCATTAAAAATGGGAATGCATATACCTAATATAATGAAGCAAAAAATGTTGCACGTAGGAAGCTAATCTGTATAATTATCCTGCTTGAGCATCTGATTCAATAGAAAAAATATGCTTTTCATATATAAATACCAGTTAGGGATGCTGTAACAGAAGTATGAAACAATGTAGTTTTCTGTTGATTATATTCTATTTCCCAATTTATTTGTTCCCAGATGTATATATTTAAACTCAATATGCCTAAAGTAGTCTTTGCAGAACAAGCTCTTTGTAGATGCAGAAAACATTATCTTTTTCTGTCATTGAGTGGTCTAATACAGAATATGTCAGTTGCGCTGTTTCTGAGCAAAGCCAACAGCTTCTAGTCACCTGAAACAAAAAGTCTTCTGCAGGAGTATTATAAATGCATGAGTGCAATTTGATATAATGAAGGAAATGGAACAAAGTTAGAACCATACAGACACTGCAGGAAAATTCACAAGCAAACATAACATTACTGCCATTTGCCAGCTACTCAATCCCCTGGTATAAGAGAGACAACAAAGGGCAATTTCTACTTTCTTTAGGTCATCTTAAACTGATCCACAGCCATGCTGGGGAAAAAATACAAGGAAATTACTTAAGGAAATGTAAAATTCAAGGGGGTAAAAAACCCCAAACATATCAGGAAACCTCTCTCCAGAATTAACACCAGTACGTTCAGTAATCACGGCTGCAGCTCTAAATTGTTATTCTTTCTCTCATTTCCATCTCTTCAAGACATAGAAAATGACCATTAGGTTTTCAATTGCTTTACACAGCTATTTCTCACTTGATCTCTGACTTTTGTACCTTCATAATATTACATGAGGAAATCCAAATTATTTCTCCTGTGAATTATTTTCTGATTTTCTCTGTAATCTCATACTTATTACTTTTGTTATAATTTCATTGTCTGAAAGAAAATATTTTTTCTTTTCTTTTGTTTTTTTTTTGCAGTTGCTTGAATACATGAAAGTCAGGCATTTTGTTGAATACTTTGGTTCACAGAAAAAAAAATCTGCTATGTACATTCAGATAACATATTCAGCATTTGAAAGTTCAAAACAAATACTTGAAAATATCTCTGTTCTATAAGGCAACACATTACTGACACTACCAGTGGCATAAAAAGCTTTTACGTGAAGATTCAACCTCTTTTTTCAAGTATAGGTCGAAAAATAAACACACAAAATCCTTGTTTCTTCCTACATATTTGAATATATGACCATATGTAAAATAGAATTTGTGGGAGAAGTCCACTGGAAGAAAAAATTAATTTAAATAGAAATTTCTGACCATAGATTCCAGGAGGGGTGCTTTCTCTGCCATAGAGTATTATGTTCTATTAAAAACATACAAGAGAAGCTCTGTTGAAACTATATGGAGCAAGAGATGCTTTTGTACTAACAAATAAAACTTTCTGCTAAAGGCAGTCTAGCTCTTAGTCCACAGAAAAATTACTTTAGCGAGGAAGGTTTGAAAGAAATAACTCCTTTTCCCCGAAGTTTTAAAATACCATCTCTATTTTTTTCACTGAAAGCATAGAAGTGACCAGTATGTACCTCATCATATGATTTCAGAGACTTTTTTTTAAAAATAATTTTAAGAAGTCCCCACCAGTTTTTTTTTACTTCCTTTTTTTTTTTTTTTTTCTTGTTTTTTTTGTGTTGGAA
>VZRX01022858.1:57319-68925 GCA_013398075.1 Notiomystis cincta
TTTCATGTTTAGTTAGTGTTGGAATAGGCCCTATGCAAAGTAAATGGTTAAAAAGCATGCTTTTAAAATGTTTGAGTCTGCCAACACTTCTCCCAGTAGTGTTTTTTATACCAATCCTCTATTGGTATAAGATGGACTGTAGTAAAGTGAGAAATGATCTGTTTGCAAAATGTTATAAATCCTAGTAGGAAGACTAGATTGTTACTATACAGTATATGCAATATCCACAGAGACAGACATTTTTGATCCTATTTTTTTTTTAAATTTAAATTGATTTAGACTAAGAGAAAAAAAAAAAAAAACCACGAAACCAAAACTAGAAATTCCTGATTTCCTTGCAGATGTAGGATGCCTACCAAAACAGTGCAAAACCAGATGTGTTTGCAGATACATAGACAGCAGTGAGTATACTGCAATGATTGTTCATAAAGACAGTGCCTAAAGCAGCACATGTGGCATACCTGAAAAGTTAGGAGGCAACTGGTGTGGACCACACGTGTGTTAACTCATGAGAAGCAAGCACCAAGACAGAGTGCACACTTTACATTTTGGCAGGCAGTGTTTTCATGTCCTGGGTGTTCCACGTGAGTAGTGCCAGCTCATACTCTCCATAGGAAAATGATTGCTCTCTTGAGTGTCCTCTGCATAGGTTATGCACAGGAGATATTAAAAAAAAATAAGGGGAAAGCACTATAATATTAAGTAATGGGTATTGAAACTGTCACTGGGGTCTTTCTTACATTAAACAGCATAGATGATAGAAATCTGATTTGTACTATCCACCTGCAGCAGAGATAGAGACTGATTCACAAAAGGCTGGAAGTCTGTGTTGAGCAGGTCCACTGATCACCTACTTAAACCAGGGGGCACAGGCATCAGATTTGACCTGAATGAAGTGAAACATCCAAACAATTTAAAACCTTTTCTCAAAAAAGCATTAACATGCATGACAGATGCAATTTAACCAAGATCAAAACTGAGATTAGCCAAATTATGTGATGTTGCTGAAAAGTTGAAAAAGCAGAAGAAAGAAAATGCGTAGCATCAATTTGGTTCTCCCTGGACAGGAACTGTCACTTTAAAATCAGATGACAATAAAACAAGACAGGAGTTGTTGCAGGAAAGAGGCCAGCTGATCTCAATATCAATGATAGTAGTGAAATGAAATTAAACTGAGAGAAAACAAGTATTATTTGCCACAGCTACAGAAGACTCATGGGTATACAGTATGCATCTTGCTTGGACACCAAGTACAAGCTGAAGCAGATCACTGCTCTTTAGAGAACATTCCTGACAACCTGATGCCTTCTGTACTGAGAAGTCTGCAGGGCAAGACCACAGAATGACAAAGGTCTGATGGAAAAGTAATACAGAATCCCAGAAGTGAAATTCCTGTAGCAGTTTCCCTTGCACCATTTCACAGAAGGACAAAATATGAAAAAAAAAACAACAAAAACCTCGGAGGAACAAATGCCTGTAATATTAAAACATTTTCCAAGCACTTAGGCATTAAAAAAGTATTCTCTGAACAGTGCTAGTAAACTATAGAAAGGCCATGAAAAAGATTGGTCCCTGGACTACCAGAAATTAGTGGCTTAAAAGAGTTGTATGTGAAGCATAGATCAGTTCTAAAAGATGTATTATGATTCTCAAGATTATATTTGCTGTCATTCAGTATAACACAGATGGGTACAATTCCTATGTTTTTATGGAAGCATAGAATAAGGAATGAACAGGTTGTTGCAAAGCTCAGGAAAAAAACTGAATGCACCTTGTTCATGACACATCACACAAGCCTGGCTCCAGATCCCAACACAATTAAAGCCAACACAGGCACAATCATGAGATAATACCATGGCTGCAGCTACGAAAAGTAAAATTCCAGGTGTGTAACTTAATTCAAAACGAGCAAGCACACAAACATCCTAAAGCAGCTGCTGAGCAGGAACACAGGTAATAACTACTCCAAATAACCTGTATTTACAGGAGGGATATGTTGCATCTCTTGGCAGTTAAATGGCAAAACCACTGTTCCTTTAAAAAGAGAAATGAAAACCGCCTCCGATATCGCTTTGCTGTCAGTCTCTCTGTTGACATAACTGTGCTCAGACTGCTGCATCACCAGAGGTCTCTGAGACACCTGTTACTCAACCCACTTTAGCTTACACCATGTTGAATGGAATTCAATTGTGTTAAGCTGTATAAACAGAGGAAACACAGTAAGTACTCAGAGAAAAGGATGCACTGTTTGGCTTATGTCCCCTGATTCTTTGAGAATATATAAGGCAATAGAATTTTTTGAATGCAAAGTTTATTTTTCTTGAATATCTATGAAAAAAGAAAGCTTCAACCCCAAAACCCACTTCTTTCTCAAGTAACAAAATATCAAGAAACATTTGGAAAAATTACTAAATGAGGTATAATTCCAAGTGCAGGTAAGGGAAACAAATGCCATTTCGATTAAGTCATAAAGACTTCTGTAAAAAGAAGAATAAGAATAAAACTTTAAAAACTTTAAAAAATATAAACAATCTGCTGAGGATGCATGATCTATAAAATCAGAGGAAATTAAATATTTAAGCAGCAGAATTTTTAAAAATCCTATTCAGTATGAATTCCCTCAATTCAAGAAAGTTTAAGGAGTTCTTTAAACTTACAGGCAGTAAAGTAGTAAGCAAAAATAATTGTCTACTAATGGTGCACTTGATAACTGATCCTTGAAGATATCAATTTATGTGTAATAGTAAGATATTTATTCAGATAAAAATAATATTTGTATGAAGTGTTTTGCAAAATTATCTTAAGAGTATTTTGAGCTTTAAACTATAGAGGATTATTCAGAGAGGACTATAGCAGTGATCCCATTGCTACAAATGAAACATCTGCAGTTCTCTACGTTCTTTCCCTCATCTGTCAAACATGGCAAAATAGACCATCCCAATTGTGGAAAATCCCTAAAACCAAGTTTTATCATTGTTCAACAGTTAAGTGCTAGTTTCTTTTTCTTTCTTTCCTATTCATTAATGTGTGCTTTCCTGTGCCTTTGAGTCTCTGGAAGACTGGAAATTTAGAACAAGCAGGCTACCTCTGTTTTAATATGAAGTTCTATTTCTTTCACCTCATTTTTATTTTCCTCAAATAAACACATTTTATACCTATCATTCACATGTATAAGAGACTAACTTATCTTTGCCTATCCCTTTCTTCAAACTCCTCCAGGCTAGATGAACATATTATAACGAGTAAAGACACAGATTAAAACTTATTACATATAGGTCATAGTTATGAGATCAAAAAAAGCTTGATTTCATTACTAATGTGAAGTGCACTGAAAATGCTTACAGCCACAAGGTGTGAGACCTTCCTGAACTTGTGGAATCTTCTTGTACTCCTTTCAGGGCTAGTGGTCCATATTGGTCATAGTGATATAGATGTAGCTTCATAGTGAAGGCATTTTTATATTAAATGTTCATAATTTGGAAGTGTATAACATAATATACATGATAGAATGTATCTAGTTTAACCCTCACATTTTGGAGTTACTGTACTATTTGGTTTATATCTTTTATATTTGTAAGTAATTGTATTTTTATGCAGTTAGGTTCTAATAGAAAACAGGATTAAAAATACTACAATTCAATTTTTCATCAAGAAAAGAGGGAGGAAAAAAAGAAATGGTTTCATAAGATTCATCACTCAGACAATTATTTCTGAAATTACTATCTTCCAGTGTCAAATGATCAACAGAAACAAGAATAGAATCAAAATGTCATCCAGGAATGACCTTAATGTCAAGAGCTTTTTCAGATAAGATTGACCATCTTT
The DNA here is from genome assembly GCA_013398075.1 of Notiomystis cincta. Classification (NCBI taxonomy): domain Eukaryota; kingdom Metazoa; phylum Chordata; class Aves; order Passeriformes; family Notiomystidae; genus Notiomystis; species Notiomystis cincta. The sequence goes on from VZRX01022858.1 coordinate 61,145, forward strand.
CTTTATTACTGAAGTGAAGTACAGCTAAGCTATCAAGAATGATTTGTTGGAACCACATCCTGCATCCTGTCCTCAGAGTCCCTTCCAAACAGGTGTCCCTCTTCTATGCTGAAAAACAAATATCCATCCAGCATGTTCTACTCTGTTCCAGTAAGTCCTTCTGATCATGAGAGCAGCTGACTACATGGGGCCAGGAAACTGTTTAGATTCTGTAAACACTTGTAAACCACTAGAGAATATTAAATCTGGCTTTCCTATTTTGTCAGTGCTCCTGACCTGTGTTTGGTATCTTCCCAGAATTTAATCTGTACCCTTGTTTTCCATTGTGATGCTAAATGTGATAGATGTGATAGATGTGATATTTGCAGTGTGAAACAGACACAAATGTGTCCTGAAATAGATTGCAAAGACAGGAAAATTGAAAAAATTCAATCACCTCAGCAAAGTGTACTATTGTAAATATGATGTTGTGGATGGTTGTTAATACCTTTAAGTACTCAAAGGAAGGGAGACAAGGTACAAGAAATATTGATGTTCTACTATGTGCTTTATTAAAGAGAATTTCCCCCGAGTTTGTACTAACTCTATTCATTTCCCCCATGCCTTAAACCAAGATTTTCACCACATAAACAACAGAGTTCAGAAGAAAATTTTATTACAGAAGTAGGAACTATACAAGTGTACCTTCTTCCACTGCTTTTCAGCTAGGCAGTCGTCTCTACTCAGTTTCCTTATTCTAACCCCAGGGATTACTGGTTTAGTATAATTTAATGAATTACAAAACGTGTTTATAAATCAGTTTATGGGATAGTGTGTCCAAACTAAAACAACATATGAAGATAAGTTTAGACTACTTTGGGGAAGTGTTTTGTTCCTAATTTTAGGAAAAATATTAATAAAAATTAATCAGATTTTGATGAAGAATATCAAGTTTTTACTTAATCATTCATGTGGCCTCAATACCACATGTTGTTTGTGGGCTAAATTGTGTCTGAAGATTCTTGTTTACTCTTATGTATATGTCAGATTAGACCGACTGAGAACCATGTGGACTAAATTACCCTGGGGTAAGATAACCCATGGATACAGCCTTATTCTAAGTGAAATAATTAGGGATTTCAGACAGTGAGAGCTCAGTAAACTCAGCAAGAAAGCATAGACTATTGCCAGAGCTCAGGTTCTTTAAACCCCTATCTGAACTTGCCTTGCATTAGTTTCCAGTTTAAGCCTATGCAATATCCTAATTTCCTAATTCAAATGAGCACTTGGTCTAACAAAAAATATGTGGGCCTGCATTTGATTGCAGAGCTAGTATCTACTGAAAAACAAACTTTTTAGAAGGCTTCTTCAGAAAAATTATATTGAAAGTTGGCTAGGGGTGCCTCTCGGCTTTGTGTTAGGTTGGGCATCAGGAGGAATTTCTTCATGGAAAGGGTGGTCAAGAACTGGAAAGGACTGTGCAGGGAGGTGGTGGAGTCCCCATCCCTGGAGGTGTCCAAGGAAGGATGCCTGTGGCACTCTGCTCTGGTCTGGTTAATAAGGTGGGAATCGGTAGCAGCTTGGGCTTGATGACCTTGGAGGTCCTTTTCAACCCAAGTGATTCTGGGATTCTGTGTTAGTGAGCAGGGCAATATAAAGATCATGAAGCCTAGAAAATAAGGAAATTGAATAAATATTAAAATAATTTTTCAAGAATTGCAATCACTTTTTGCAACACAGAGAGAAAACTTGAAAGTTCTTGTTCTGATAAAAATGCACAAAGGTAAAAACAGGACAAAGAGAATTTCTAAACTTGATTCTCATATAAAAATCTATTTTGATACTGAAGTATATCTTTATCATTTTGCACTGCAAACAGTTTATGTCAACTTAGAACACTTCAATGTATTTAAAAGACGACTTTCACCTGGTAGTGCTGTTCAGAAGCAAGTCTCAACATTAATTTGTAAGAAATAACCAAAGTCGTTAAGTTGGAGGTTTAATAAAGAATGTACCTGTGATAAGTGTACATTTACAATTTGCATTGGATGTTGGTTTCCTCATGAGAACATGTTACATTATTCTGATCATTCCAGAAATCTTTGTTCTTTTTAATCTATGTTTTGAACTTAATTAATTTCCTGTGACTTTCTCTTTCCTGGTAAGATTTTCTATGAGGTTTTATAAACATTAGCATCTGAATTCAAATCTAGCTGAGATTTATGGAATAATTCCATGATTAATTGTTTTTTGTCACTTAAAATAATTTATAGATTTCAATTTAGAAAAATTGAGCTACATACTATATTATAATAAACACTAAAATGTCCTACTTTGAAGGATCAGAAATGTTTCAAGAACAATCCCAGTGTGAATAATAAAAATAAATCTTCCCTTAATCTTTTCCTATTTTTTTTTTTTTTCAAATGTAACGATGTTCCTAAAGAAAATGGATGTGCTGTGGGATGTGGAAGGTATATCACAAAAGGTATGATAAAGGTAACACAGGACTAAAGAAGTTCCATAAGAATGTAATGCATCACCACTTTTTCTAGATAATTGAGCAAGATTTTTCTCCTTCTTTTCAAAGTTTCTGACTGAATACCCATAGAGAAAGAGCTAGAAGTTATTATTTCTTTCTATGCCATAATGAAGAGACTCGTTTTCTTCAAACTAATGATAAGAGTTTGAGCATGTACTAGATTTGCTTTCCCTGAGAACCTTTTGCTCTGTCTGTTTGAAGTAGATTCTAATGTCTTTCTCTTCTATCCCTCTCACCCATCTTGGCACTGATCTGCCCTGCGATGGAGCAACATTCCAAATCATTGCCTGTCTTGGGTGTAATTCCCATACTCACCTAAAGCCTAACTAATACCACTGAAGTGAAGACAACCAGAAGAAGACAGAGTAAAAATTAAGTTTACATAGCCTGATACTTCTATTTGAACTGCTTCACTCTGTTGTGACCTCTATTCCAGGAGAAGCTCTGCTCAGCACAAAATGTAGCTGGTCAGTTTAAACTTGTGAGAAGTTTGGGATATAGTATGTGGACCAATACATTTCATCATTACTTTATTTTATGGTTTTGTAACCATTGGGAAAATAAATTCAATTTTATTGGGAAAATTAATTCAATTCTTGTTGACAAATATAGAAATTATGGCAGGAAAATATCATGCAGAAGATTAATTTTGTGGCTGGAAAAGAGAATTAGAATATTCAGCCTTCTGTGTGTCTTGTCTCCTGGGCCATCAGGATATGCTGTCCTTATTATGCTGTATTTTACAACTAAAACAATGCTTTTATCCTACTCTGTAATGAAGACTTCTGGGCACTCTCAAAAAATCCAATTATAGCATTATGAAGATATAAGACATTGGCAAATAATTCTTACAGAATTATAACCCAATTACTTCTCTACATGTAAATAAAGCCTTTTGATTTAGCAAAACCTGGGTTCACCTAACTCAAGCCACCTCTAAGCCCCTTCAATACTGTACTCTGCCTCTGGTTGGAACAAATTTCATGTGTTATCTGAGGATTATATCTGTCATGAACTTTAGTGCTGCTTGTAGAAAACAAAAGGATGAGCCCCATCCCATGTCAGACACAATGTCTGCAGCAAAGCAAATTGCTCGCAGCAAAAGAAAGATCTTAGTGAATTGCTGAGCTGGAGTGCCAGCCTGTCTCCTCTCAGTGATGGAGATGCTCCTTGTCTGCTTTGTCAAAGCTTGACATATGTTACTGTGCCAGACACTCATACCAGCAAACTCATCACAGAGTAGCATATAACATGTACCCACAGGTGACTGGTTAATATAATTTCCTTCTTTTTCAATCAAGACATATTCAGTTTAATTTAGATACCTGTTCTGTCTTTGCCACTGGGGCCTGTGTCAGGCTTATACAGGAGGTGCAGCAAGCTTTATTAGCATACATATTAAAGTCACTCATTACAAGTGACACAGACAGAGCAAGCAATCCAGCACTTGCTCAGTGTCACTGGGTAAATCTGTGTTAAACCTGATCTGAAACTGCTCTCCTCTACCTGAAGACATAATAGTTACAAACTATTAGCATTACCCTGGAGCACCAACTTAAATGCATTATATGTATTTGAACTGGTACTTTTGCCTGTAGTGATATTAAATATTAAACAATAGCAGGCTATGTGTTTCTGGCACTTGGTGTATTCTTCCTTAGCAGAAAAAGAAAAGTATCTTCCTTTTATTCACTGAAAACCTTCTTCCCTCCTCACAGAAACCTTGCCATTGTGTACCATGCCACAGCAAGATACCTCATCCAGATTAGGAACCTATTAACTTTATACTTTATTAGTATCAAATGCAAATAATGAGAGGCAGTCATTGGCCTAAAAACATATAATTACAGTCAACAAAACATTTAAGTGGGAGAGGAACAGAGTATAAAGAGGGTGAAATGATCTGCTTGAAGTTACAAAACAAAGCACATCCAAAGTAATGAAAGTCTTCATGTCATATAGTTCCTTATCATTAGGTGAAGATGTCCTCCCTCAGCCTGAAATAAAAATTGTTTTTGGCCTCCTACGTTTAATATCAATCTGATCAAACCACCATCCTACAGTTGTTTTTGTTGCTTCTTTGTGTAGTAAGAACAAATAATCTTCTGTCAAATCAAGAGTTTGAGGAATGCTTTTGTTAGTATATATGGCATGAAATTATATGGCACGATTTACATTTGCACATTTTATAATACCTTGTAAAAGCTGGAGACAATATTTGTGGACACTCCTGAAGAGTGCTTGGAACAAAAGATCTGAGTCACAGAGCTGCCACCCAGAAGGTTAGCAATGACTAGTTTTAGTAGGTGGCCCACATTTCATGTTAACACTCATGGGTTTTGTAAATAAAGCTACTTTCCTTAGAAAACCCTCTTTATAGAGTTTATGTTCCTGCAGAGCTCTCCAAATTCAAGCATTACCTTACAGTGTTGCAGTCAATGTCTTGATGAGAAAAGAGGAAACACATCTTTGAGATATATATACATGTATATATGAAATATATCTAATACTTATTTATTTTATAGCTATATCTATACAAATAAATTCAAGAATGTAATGTTACTATAAATAAAGTCTTAAAATTCTAATCACTATTGGTCCCAATCTAATTGTCTAATAGTTACTGGAAAAGAAAATTCTACAGTGAGAATACTTTCATACAGGAAAAATCTCAATAATAATAACATGGTTATGCTTGTTATGTACATACATTTTTGTTTCTGTCTCTTTCCTGGGAAGGTGTCCACCTTTCCCCTGCTTTGGTTCCTGAGGCCAGTGGTTTCATCCTGATTGAGGAGGAAGGTGTGGGTGTGTGGGTGTTCCAATAAATTATCAATGTCTTGGGTCATTTGTCAATTGAATTTAGATGAATACCCCTAAAACCAGGTTTGTCCAGTTCCAGATCTGCATATATCCATCACACTCCAAATTTTCTTGCTGTGTGAAATTAGCTTTGAAGTCCCTGACAGTTAATTTGATAATGCCAGTGGAATTTACACTATTTTCAGTATCAGAGCATTTGGACCATGATATGGAGATAGTCGAGCATACACATCAATACAGTTAATTTTTTTAGAGAGATGATCTGCACATCTGGTTGCAAGGGCAGAAGAGCTGTATTTTCCTATATAAATATATAACCAAAGCATCCTTAAAAATAGTATAAGTATCTTTAAGATTCTTTTACCCAAGTACATGGTACTAACAATTTTTCTGAAGTATTCTAATAATTTAAAATAAAGATTCAGATTACTTTCTTCTGCAGGAAAAAAAACAAACCAGCAGACATAGTTCTGTACCTTTTTCTAGACATAGTTGCATTTTCTTTTCTTCTAAGGGCAAACTGCTTATCTGTACATACCAGGTGAATTGTTGCCAAATCCTTTCCCAGGTGTGAATCTAGAAATGCAAGGTGATAGGTCTGGTCACAGTTAGAAACTTGCTTTTTCCTTCCTTCTCTGCAATACCCTCAGGAATCAGTGAAGGCAGATAATTCCTTAGGTCCAGCAGCAGTTTTTGCCCTTGCTTGTTCTGACTGGGTATTTAATCCTCTTGTCAGTGAGAGCAATTGAATGTGTTCTTGTCCCTTTTTCCTTTGTGATGAAAGGGGTCAGCTTGCCAAAATAATTTCCTTCTTTCACGTTTCATCTGACTTTCTAATTTTTTTTTTTTTGTCAGATGTGCAAGGGAAATACAAAGCTGGGGTCTGTAAGACTAAAAAAGTCCTCTTTTCCTCTGCACACTTAAAAATGCCAGGTCCTAGAGGAGTGTACATGTGTACATGTGCGTTTTTCCTAAGCAATTCAAAACTATGTCTATATGACTGTGTATTTAGAAATACATTTTATCTGATACAGAGTTGGTTTTTTCTCCCTTGAACTTTGTGCAGCAAACTGTAGGTACAGTGAATCCACCAGTCACAATCCACTCTCCATTCTGCTGCAGGGATTCCCACAAGCTGTGTTTTTGGGCTCTCAGCAGCTAGGACTTCTGTTTTTACAGTGATTCCCCTGGTTCTGGTTTAGAAGCTTACTATATGAATTATTAGGGAGTTCTGGAAGGTCTACTAAACATCTATTCTTGATATTTTGGGGCTTTATTTCAAAACTAATCAAAGATAGGAAGTTTTTATAAACAGTCTAACAGGACATTCTAGCAGTCACTGAACATGCAGGTATTTAGCTCACAGATAATTTTAATCATTCACTCAGAGTTATTGATTGACTATTCTATAAACAAGTTTGCTGAAGATTGACAAAAATTTAGTAAGCATTCACACTGATGAAAACTAGAATGATGCGGGTGCTGAGTAATAAGTATGTTGGAAAAACATTCAATCAGTTCTAGTCAGCAATGCCTTTGAAATATCAGAGAGAACTAGTGTCTGCCTCCCACTGGATTCCTATTCAGAGACCATGGGTTACTGACTCATAATTCTGCTATGCAGCATTTGGGCAAACAAACTGGCTAAAGCTCAACAGCTGAAGGTGAGGAATTTTCAGGTTTTGCTGATGCCAGTGGTACATTCTAAATACCAGTTCACTAATAAAGATTATACTTCAAGTTATGGGTGATAGGAGAGAAATAAAGAGAAAAAAAAAGGTTCTTTAAGTGTGAGAAAAATCAAGTCATCAAGGTATATTTCAAATTCTGCAGATAAGAGTATCTGTTTCTCCAGTCAACATTATACTCAAATCAATTGAGCATAAAGAACAGATGCTTTTTGGGAGAAATCCATGTTTTCTGTAATGTGTTAATATTTCTGTAGATTTTCTTGATAAGCTAGAAAAAATATTACAGAAAGTGTGCTTACCCTGAATAATTGGAGTGTACCAGTGAAAAAAGATATCACTGAAAATTACAAAAGTCATGCATGGCTATGCACTCATTAGGGTTTCTGAGTGACTTTGACTAGAGTTTTGGTGTTGCAGCCTGTCCTGTGCCATAGTGCATTATCCTTTGTTGTATAGGTACTTACTGGAGTGACTGGTGCATCTACCTCTGTTCAAGAGACATATAAAGTCATAACCTCATCTTAATGCAGATGTGAAAGAATGTAGAATAAATGAAAAACAACATGCTTCAAAGATATTTTTTATTACTCTCTCAATAAACTCTTTGTAGCCTGATTCATGTTAGTATTAAATTACTAATTTTGAGAAGTAAAACCTCACTTTTTAAAGGTTTGGGAATTGGGTTGTCAGGGATTTTTTTTGTTTGGTTTTGGGTTTTTAAAATTTTTTCTTTCCTAGATATCCTG
>VZRX01022858.1:68998-110202 GCA_013398075.1 Notiomystis cincta
TTTTTTTTGTGGGATTTCAAATACTCTGGCATATCTGCACATCTAAATCTCTCAGGAGAGACACAGGCTCTGGGACTTGCTTCAGAAAGTTTCCACAGGGGCTATGACTCCCCATGTCTATGCAGAGAGCATTTGAAATTCCAGATAAGGTATTGGGACATCTCTTGTGACATACATTCAAATCTACACAGCCAATATAGGGGTTCCTCAGGTTTTATGCACTATACAAACTTAAAAAACCCCAACTAAACATCTACAGTAAAAAAAAAACCAAAAAAATGTTGCTCCAACTCTAAATTCAGGGAAAAGTAATTTGCAGTGAAACTATAAATAAAATGGGTAGAGCTGGTTGACTAAACCTGAGAGAGAAGAAAAAGGTAAAATAGTAAACCAACTTAAATTCTTCTCTACTTTGGGTGATTATCTGTGGTTAGCTGTGTCCATCTTGAGTAATGCATCCCTTTTGAGACATAAAGATTTCTGTACAATGTAAATACCTTCTTTAAAAAAATGAAAAATAATAACAATAGGAGGCTTATAATGAGAGATTAGTGGGGAATAGTTGAAGGACTTGATTTAGCCAAGCTAAATAAATACAAGATCAAAATGGTGAAAACCATTTATGTTGGAAAAAATCAAAGAAAGTGAAGAGTTTATGTTGGGGTAGGATGTAAAAATTGAAAGCTCAATCTTATAAAAACATGTTGGTACAGTAGGAGAATTTAGAATATTCATACCCTAGAATGCTTAGTGTGTTAATTTTCTGAGTTGTAAGCCAGAAAAGCAAAAGCAAACTAAGGAAAATGAAGCATTGGATTAGATGGTCTGGGAGGATTACAAAACCTGTCTGAAAATTATAAACCAGACTGAAACAACCCTGAGTGTAGTTATCCTTCCCATAAAATAAGGAGGGGTAGACCGAGTCACTTCTGAAACTATAAAGGTTCCATGCAAGGAATAAATTAAAATGTATTAACATGAATGTGAATGAAGGGGGAAAAGCTTTTGTCTTCTCTTTCTTGGACTTTGGTAAATTTACTCTACTTTTTTGGGACACATTAACATCTTACCTGGCAAATGTTAAGAAATGTGATGCTGCATGAAGAGTTTAAAAAGTCCAGTATTGGCAAGCAGTTCTACCATGGCCAAGGTCTGAGCTTAAGCATCCCTGAGCCAGGGGGAGCCTGCTCCCACCAAGCTCCCTCCCAGCCATCAGATCCAGGTCCTGTCCCTGCATCTCAGATGGCTTGGCACCTACTGCCAAATTCTGGTCAGGAGTAACTACTCAGGAATAAGAGTTGATATTTTTGCTTGCTTTGTTCCCTTGTGTTGTTTGTTTCTAATCCCTGATGTGTTATGATTTAAACCTTGCAGATGGTCTACGTAGTTCTCCAAATGAGCATTTGCCTACAGTCTCCACGGTGGCCTGTGCTGACAAATTGCTGAAAAGGGCTGCATGATGAACACTGTAGAAGTGCAACACCATAATGTGCAAGCAAGATGATAGAGCCCATGCTTATCTCATTGAGCTGAAAAATTTACAGTGCAAGTTTGAACAGCTGCAGCAGTTTGTTTAGTCACCAGCGCTGAAGTCTTGCATAAATCTTTTTTGACTCAATGAAATATTGGGAAATATTTGCATTTTTAGTTGATGGAAAAAGGCGTGGGGGAGCATTGGGATGGAAATGATGCTGTGGCACATGCTGTACAGATTCTGAGTGGCACCACTTAGGAGTATACTGACAACCCATAATATATAGAAATATAGATGTGATCGGTGAAGAATAATGAATAGTATTACAAGTATATAGTGAAATATGGCTTGTTGTTACCCATTTAAAACTGACTTTAGGTTGTATGGAAATAAATATATATCTGTTGGAACATGTAAGGAAAGACAAAGTGTAATAAAGCAATAAAAATGCAAAGACAAAATTCCCAGCCCCAGTACACTTGTGTAGTAAGCCATGTAACAGACTCATTAGAACTAAGAAATTTTTTGGGTAAAAAAATTACTCATTTTGGAATGTAATGTAAAATTTGAAGGTCATATAGCTAGAAGGCTAGAAAACTAACTCAACAAACCGGGAAAGTTAGGAGGCACAGCAAGTCATTCATGTCCTCTTGCACTTGCAAATAATAAACTCAGCACTGATCAAAGTGGCCTGGAAAGAAGCTTCATGAGGGGAAAGAAAGAAAGGTGTGGGACTGCCTGGTCTTGCACTAACCATGTATCTGAGGCTGCTGAAGAGGGCTTTTGGGGGAAAAAACACAAACAAACAGCCCACACACAAACAAATGAATAAATATATTCAGAAAGTGCTGAAGGTCTTTCAGCCACAGGAATGCAATGGATACACATTTAATTTAAAAAGCAGTACCAGGGACACTTTTGAGTAGGCTGCTCTATTTTATTTCCCATTTGGGAGAGAATTAATTTAGAAACTCTTAATCCTTTGCATTGCAGGAAATATCACAAAAAGAGGCAGTTGATCACAAAGGCAGAGCATTTTTCACCCAAGAAACCTTTTTACTGTCTACTTTTGCTTACATTCACTAGCAGAATTAGAATTGGATGAAAAAGTGATTATTCTACTTTAATCTGTCAGCACATTTTTAACTGTATTGGTTTTTGCTGCCTGTCTTGGGAATGTAGGACTGGAAATATCCATAGAGAGCAACTGTGTAATAAAACTTGAATCAACAGAACCTGACTTCCATCCTACAAGACAACAAGAACTTAAAATAACCTTTTGACCTCATATTCCTTAGATGTTTCTCTTTTCCCCACGCTTTTAAAGTGCAGTAGGAGGGACTGTGGACAAGTTTGCAGTTTCTCCTGTCAGTTTCACAGATCAGCCTGGGCTGTAAAAGGAGTGATGGAAAGGAAGAAAGAAAGAAAGGCAGCTTGTATGGATAGCAGGGCCAAATTCTTTCTCTTCAGAGCTCAGGCTGTCAGTCGAGTCCAAGCCTATACGTACAAACAAAACCATATAATACCTGCACAATTCTGCATCATAACCAGATTTGATGGATTTAAAAGGACAGACCTTCAACAAATAATGGCAAAACATAGATGGATTCTGGCAAAATGTGCTTTAATAATAATCACATCAATAACAATAATTATGAGTAATAAGCTAAAAATAACAGAAATAAGTATAGTAAGACATTTCTACATTGTAGGTGTAATTATTCCTATATGACTTAGCAAAACTGTGGTCCGGATTATTAGATCTTTGGTCTTTCTTACATGTGGATCAAAAATACGGAACAAAGCCTAAAAAAGTGATGCAAACAAGTGAAAAATACTACTGCTTGTTCTGGGCTAAGGAACAATTGTATATGACTAGTAAAACCATCATGATCTGACCTAGTGTTTTGGAAAGATGTGAGATCTCCCAAAATTTCTCTGATTGTATCCCTTCTAATCTAAATGTATGACCTGACTCTTCTTTTTGTGAAAATGATCAAGGCAAAATAGAAAGAATATAATGAATTTCTTGTATTATTATTTATTATTTTTAGCTTGGGATAGAGTGAAAGACAGAGAATGAAAAACTTACAGTTCCAAAGTGTAAAAAATTCTATACAGTAACAAAGTATCATTTTTCCCCCCTCCTCTATTTCAGCCTAATTTTCTAGATCTCCTTCAAATCCAAATGCACACAAAAGTCTGCCCAGCCAAGTAAGTAATGCAGAACATTTTTTTTACTAAATTGATTGTTGATGATCCTAGCTAACATTTTTTCTCATCAAAAATATTTTAGTAGACTTTAATCAAGGTACAAAATTTAATTTTTATGTTTATTAACATAGCAGAGATATCACCTTGAGCTATGAATCATTGTTCCAGGTCAAAGTGTTGCACTTCTGCTAAAAAAATGTATTCATAGATGCACTATAGATAATGCAGAGATCTGTTTATTTGTTGTGCAGTGATTATTTCCTTACAAAGGAAATTTCTTGGAAATTGATAAATACAGTTATGCATTATATATATATAAAAACATATATATTATTATACATGAGTATAGAAACACATGAAATGCATTAATTGAACTAACTGTCATGGCTGTAATTCTTTGGCCTTCAAAACAGGAATTTTCTAATATATTTGAGATGACAAAAGTTCATTGGTTGTGGTTTTTTAAATGTGTCTATAATTTAGATATTGGAAGTTATTCTTGTTTGGCAATAAACATCTAGATTAATATTTTTCTTCAAATACTTTAAATCACTATTTCTTACTTTTAGTTTTGACATTCATTTTCAGATATTTTTTCTCCATTAACTTTCAGATTTTCTTAACCAGCATTATACAAAATTTTCATATTTGTTCTTACAAGAAGAATGCATAAAAGCAATACAGTTAATGTTGTCAATGCTTTACAATGGTCTCAATGATCTTTTTAAGACCTGGTACCATAAATCTATGGCCATTGATCAATGTTTTCAGGAAAAAAGTGTTTCATAACTGCAATTTCCTTTCTGGCTATTCATTTAAACAGTGAACTTCCATGGAATTTTTTTTTAATTACTATTATGTTATCTGACTAGAACCAAAATCAAGAAATGGTAAGTACAAAACTGTACTTAGCTGTGTGTATTTCTTTATGAGATCCTTCCAAAACGTGTTACCTTCATAGAACATCTTACTCTCTACCTCAGTTTTGTACCGTGTATTTGAAATGCAATGGTAGGAGAAAGTTAAGCAGTGCTTTCTAGTTAATCAAAAAGTGATTTTATGTAGCAATAAAGGTTATTTTATATAGACATATATAAATATAAATATAAATATAAATATAAATATAAATATAAATATAAATATAAATATAAATATAAATAGAAATAGAAATAGAAATAGAAATAGAAATAGAAATAGAAATAGAAATAGAAATAGAAATAATATAAATATAAATATTTTTCTGTTCAAATGCATCATTTTGCTAAATTGAAAAAGATTAAATAAAAATATGATCTTTTCGTATTTGCAAAAGATACTGCATATTCTAGTGTTTTTTCACACTGTAGCTGCAAAAGCTTTTGCCCTGAATTTTTACTTCAATTATGAAGCTGAGATGCTCATTAAAGAATAATAATTTAATATTAGATGGCATAGCTACAGTCTTTTCAGTGATCTATATTCACAGTGGTAAATTGAGCTCAGTCCTTTGACTTCAGTGAAACTATGTCAAATTTTACCCAAGCAGAATAAAAGAGAACCTTTTATTTTGTGATTTGTTAGCAAAAAAATTTTCTAAAATGCATCTTTTCCTTCATTTCTTTGGTGTGATACAGTACCTGTATAACCTACCTTCTAACTCTGCTGCAGAAGCACAAAACCTGGTGTCACACAGTTAATGCCTTGGGCATCTCTCTGTGCCAACTGTTACCCTTGTTCATGCAGACACCCTAGTGGGAACAATGGACATATCTTTTCACCAGTACCCCACATTAGCTAATTGTGCCATTTGATCTTGAGTGGTTGAATTAGTCTCATTTGCATGACTTCATAAATTGCACACCAGCCCTGGAAAATATCACTTGATTCCTGAAATATCTATACTTCTGATCTGACAAATATATGTGAGTATGTTTTCTTTCAGCTCTTCCAAATATACTAGTCAGAAGATCTGACATGATGAAGGCTTACTGTCATCATCACTTCTCTAAAAGATGTCTTTATAGTGAGAAAGTCTGAAAAAACCACAAATGGAAGCCTGAGAGAAGTTGGGGGTTTAGGGGTTGGTGTTTCGTTTTTTTCTTCTGGATGGGTGGTTGTTTAGACGTACTGGGTTTTTTATGGATAAGGAAAGATCCATCCATGTGTCTTGTGTCAAAGTTCTTCCCATTTTTTTCCAAGGTTAAAAAGGATGGAACAAGCAGGCTGCCCCATCTGCATTTAGTGTAACTTATCAAAGTTAATAAAAACCTCATGCAGTTTCCCGATATTGTGCAATCATTATCAACTCCATTTGCATTTCCCATCAGAGATGCACCCAAATGTGTGGAATTGGCAATCGTTTTTCAGAAATCTTTAAAAGTGAGATCGCCATGTTCCATTTATAAAATGAACTTTGAAAGGCTGGCCCTGGATTATGTTTTGCATAATCAGCCTAATGGATTAAGAAGCTCATTTACAATATAAAGAATCTAAAATGGGTCTGATAGAACCTTGATTACAGTTACAGTTACATCTGAAAGAGATGACATCTGCTTCTGCCTGAGACTAAACCTATGATTTGGACCCAGTGAGTAAAGGAAGACGCTGTTCTAAAACAAGTTATAATAAAATGTGAGGTTGCTTTCAGGTTCTGTAAAGCATCAGCTCACAGATTGGAGCTTCTAAGAAAAAAAGTCAAAAAGAAACATTGGTCTGTTTGCTTCATTTACCATTTACCCCTCTAAAGCATTGATTTTCTATTGCTTTGCATTTGCTTGTGTGGGAAAGTGAAAGTGCAATGTAGACACAGAATTCACTCACATGAAATAATGAACTTCAATGTAACATTAAAATAATACGCAGGGGAACTTAAGAACCTCTAATTACTTCTTTTTATTTAAAGTCTGGTGAAATAAAGACATCCTAATAGACAAGGAATTATGAAGTGCTGGTTTTTATCACTAAAGTGTTCTTATAGAAAAAAAAAAATTATTTTAAAACATCTGGCATTCACTTTATTTGTCATGTTTAAAAACAATTTACTGCAAATTGCCATGCATATCCACAATGCTGGGACTGGGTTTTCTCAGGTGGTTTTCAATATCAAGCTCCAATGAACCCCAATATCAATTTTACAGGTAAACTTTAAAATTAAATTCTCTGTGGCAAAATTCTGTTATTCACATATCAACATTAATCTGTATTTTAAAAGGATATTACCAATTTTTAATGTCTCATTCTCTGCTCAAGATACAGTCTTTAGGAACTGTGAAAGAACAGAAAAAAAGGATATAATATTTTCATTTAATTTGCAGAGAAATGAACAAGTGTGACTTTTTATCATTTTGAAAAATTCCAGCTACTCACCATGTTTGGTTTGGATTTTTTTAGTTTTTTTTTCAATAAAACTGAGGGCTTTGTTTCTTGCTAATTGTCAAGAACAATTATCAAGATTTATTCTTTGAAAAGTTATGTTAACCTCATCTCCCCACAAGATGTTGTATAATGATGTTTGGATCCAGACACTTAAAATCAATATATGTCTGAAGGGGATTTTCTTTTAGCCATCAGCTCCTTCCCAGAAGTTTCCATTTACAGAAAATGCAAGGGATTTTTCAGCTGGTTATATTTGTCAAAAATAAAATACTGATGAAAAAAATTTATTGCTTATATTCTTCACCAATAGAGGTTTTATTTCTTGTTTAAACCTTAGACTGAATTACTATCTTCCACTATATTAGAGCCTATAAAATCAGAAGATTTTAGGCTAGACAGTCAAAATAATGGACCAAGAGATGGGGCATGCACTTCATTTATCTGAATATGTTCTTTCCTGCATCCATTTTTGCTCCAATGACTCTTGTACTCATCATTTAATACTTATATAAAACCTTTGCATCTTGGAAGTCAAATGTTTCCTTAAAAATTTGCAAAGGCACTTACAGATGAGAAAAGACTCCAAGAGAGCGGGGTACACCATCTCAGTGATGGAGAATTCCTCAAAGGCACAGAGCAATGCCTGTAGTTGTTACCCTGAAGCCCTGAAAGGGCCCTCTGAGGTGCTAGAGATGCAAAACTGGGACTGTCTCTCGTCATTTGGACAACACGTGCCTTTCATCAGCTAGGGATGTTCTCTGCATCTTTTAAACTAACATCTGATGCTCACTGTTATTCTGACACTTTTCTGTCATCTAAGGAGAGAACCCATAGTGGGATTGGCTGCCAGGATCTGGTAGATAAGAAAAAAGGATGGTGTTCAGTTCTGCTGTCAGTCCTGCTGTGCCACATGTCAGCTGGCAAAAGCCAAGACTTAATATGTCTGGTGCACCCATCGAGGCAGATATGAGCAGCTGCATAAGACAAGGGATGTTTAATCAGTGCTTACATTTTTAATGACATCTAGTGGAAAAATGGGAGGTAGTTGGAAATATGATTTTTTCCTTCTTCTGATCATAACCATCTTGATGTGAATGCAACATTTCAGATGAAATAAAAACTCCAAGTCTTAACTGAGAAAACACGCTTACAGTTGATAGTAAAATAATTTTTGATTTTATCATCTTACTATAATTTTACTATCTGCATTTTTGAGCACAGCTGGTCTTGAGGCCACCATTTATCAACTGCATTTCAGCTGGAGGCATGTATCCAAAAGTTGAGCAGCACTGAGTAATAATCCTAGCTAATCTTCACAGACTTTCACACGTCATTTGGACTTGCCACACCTTTGGTTTATAAAAGTTGTTCAGAAGAACAACATTGATTTGGGAGCACTCTGGCAAGGGTTATATTGAATACCCTGATGCTCAGGTAGTTCCTGACCCCACTTTTAATAGCATATGATCAAAAAAAAAGATGGAGCAATATAAATGATTGATGTATCTTAGAGCACACTTAAGACAAGATTTGCAAGACTCCATAAAGCCTTTTTTTTTGCCCAATAATGAAAAGAAAGGTGGCAATGTTCCTTCTGCACTTCTTAATTTTGGAGTAGTTATCTCTGAGTCTGCTGAGGAAGCAGAGATTCACATTTGGAAGCAATGTCGTAGAACTCTTATTGCAAATGACAGCANGCCCAATAATGAAAAGAAAGGTGGCAATGTTCCTTCTGCACTTCTTAATTTTGGAGTAGTTATCTCTGAGTCTGCTGAGGAAGCAGAGATTCACATTTGGAAGCAATGTCGTAGAACTCTTATTGCAAATGACAGCAGTGACTCGAGTATAATTATTTCCTATCCCATTGAAGTGTCTGAAGATTTTCATTCAGACAATAGTTCACAGTTACTTGGTGTACAACTGTGGTGCAGGAACCACATCTACTGCTTTTTGCATTGCTGGGGAAAATATATTCAGTTTTTGAGTTTATAAGCTGGCTAAGCCAGTTTGTCCCGGATCATCACTAAAATCCAATGCAGAGTAAAATTTAGCCTTGAAAACTCTGAGTTTGGAGGCAGACACAACTTACAAAGCACAATGAAGTGTGCTCAGGAAATGTGAATATTCAGCATGTGAAATGTACAACTTCTTTTGTATTACCAGGAAATGCACGAACCACAGTATTCTTCAAAGCCAGATAATTAAGTCTGTCTCTGCTCTAACATGATCTGAAATGCCCAAAGGAATCCTGTAATTCTTAGTCACTACATGCATATCAAGCTTGAAGTACAATTTTTGTAACGTCAGACAATTGCCAAGTATCCATTACTGTAACATGCTATTTGCATTACCCCTAATGATTTGTCAATTTATCATACACTTTTCTGCATTGCAAAAAGCACAGAACAAAATCATAAAACCTTTGGCTTTACCAAGGGAGTATCATCATATTTCTCTTTCATAATCCATACTAAAAAACGAATTAAAAAATTAAATATAGCATTGTCACATTCCACATAGAAAAAGCAACTGAAAATTGCACCTGATGAAAATGTGAGTGAAGCAAATGACTGGAGCAAACGTGCACTTCCTACACTGGCACACCCTTACTTCCTAGCTTCTCTCAGTAAAGCTAAAGGTAAGGTTTTCTTGAGAGACAAGTAAGGAAAAACCCCTGGGATATCTCTCAAGTATAGAAGAAATGATAGCTTGAACAATTTTATATGTCAGCTCTGTGATTGAGGAGTGACATAATATGGATCAAAAAAAATTTTTGCTTTACTTTTTTAATTACTGAAACACAATGTATTTGACTTTATGCCAGCAGCTTTTTGTCCTTCTTAATCTTAGGGAAATAGATCATATAATTGTTTCAGCCTTTGAAGAAGGAGTATTTTGCAATGTAGCATTACTTGGACTTCAAGTTTCTGTAAGTAATGTTTGATAATGTCTGCACTACCAGAAATATTCTGTTGTTATTTAGATCATTAAACCTCTAATGTGTGCTAATGCTGGTTTATAGCCCTACAACAGGTCTCTTCATTGTTTCTTTAACTGTCCCTTATATTACACAGATAACAAAACCAGACCAAAGCCAACCCTCCCTTCATAGTGGAATTTCAAATCTATACTGACACAACTATTAGATGCATCTCTATAAAATATTTCCCATTAAGATATTTACTCTTGATTGACACATTACTTTTTCTGAACATTTAGTGGTGAATCCCTTAAATCACTTATGAATTTATACAAATGAAAGCAGACTCCTTTAGGACATTCAACATTTGTGTCAGCCAGATCTTTACTTCAAAGGCTTTTAAGAGTAAATTATGCAGGCAATTACATCTTTCCATTAAATCAATTAAAAATAGTAAAAAACTAGCTATATATTAAATGGTTATTAAGAACACACTTTAATCTCAATTGTTGTATCTAATGGTTATAACTATATATAATTTATAGGCTTTTGTCAACAAATTAGAGAACTCTTCTTAGGAGATAGGAAGGCATTGAAGTTACTGCAATCATTCAGTCCTTCTTATGCACATTTAATTGTTTATGGTGACAATCCTGTTAGAAGGAGTAACTCAGCCCAGCACCTTATAATACAGTTTCATAAGAAATGTTATCAAACATGGCTCTAAACCAGCATCAAATGTGCTGATGTCTTCTGTTAGAATTCCTTCCAGTGCAAAAGTGCATTTTCTGCTAAATTTATAATAACCAAGTGCAGGAATATTCTGTGAGCGTGTCACCTGATTCAAAACCTATAACCAAGAAATTCAATAGCTCCTACAAAGAACAGGAGAAACAGCAGTTTATTTCATTTGTTGAAACCTGATGCTATTTATGTGGAATTGAACTATGCATATATTTATATATAGTTATAGTTATAGTTATACATAACTATGCATTATATACTATAATAGCATATAGCACAACACAGCATGAGATGCATTTTCTGCTACATAAAAACCCCACAAAAACCAAAACCACAAAGGTTTGGAAACAAGCATGGAAAGAAAAATAAAAATAACTAAGCAGGTGGTAAGGCAGTACTGAGTCAAATTTAAACAAAAATCTGCTCATACCTGACCATTATATTTCCATCTTAATGTGAGGGAAGGTCTTTTTCTCGTTTTCATTTTTTTGTTAAATAAAAAAATATAAATGCTTAATCACTTAAATTTAGTTATGTATGGAATCTCTTAAGCAAGTATTGGCATGTTATCATAGGACAAGATGAAGATCCAATGGCATCAGTTTTTCCAGCCTTTACTTAGGGTAGTTTTATCAAAATATGGACCATGTACATATGCCTTCAGATTTTATGTGAAAACAGTGAACAGCCCTGAACCAAGATTAAAAGTAGGAATGCATATTAAATCATGCATTCCTTTCTCTCCCTTAATCCCTCTTCTTCAATTCCAAGCATTAAACAGCAGATTCAGCAAAGAACTATTTGGATCAGTATTTTCTAATCTATTGATCAGTTCTTTTCTTTCAGTGACCAGACAGTATGTTGTCTTCTGGTTTACAGCTAACCTGATGCAGATTAGGCAGTCACAAGAAGTTGATAATTGCCTACACAGTGGTTCTTGCAAGCTAACCACAAACTGAAATAGTCATTAATTGCCCTTCTAGGTTGGATAATGAGAGAGATTTTTTACTCCACCAGGCTTTACCCCTTACATATGCTATCTGAACTGATAGAGATTGAAGGCAGTAGAAGTTCAGTTCATAAAAATGAGTTCTTTGAGCAGATTTTTTCCTCTTTCTTTTAATATTCATGTTAAGCCTGGTGGAACTTTGAGAGAAATGTTCTAGCAAACGTCTGCCACTGCTCAGTTAAGGGGTTTTGTTGCGTATTTCCCTCAAGGCTTCCAGTAGTCATTTCCAGAGAGCTATAAATAGTGCTTTTCTTGATGGAAAATGCAGAGACTCAATTTCTTTTGCAAGAGAGCTTTTGAGCAGAGTGGCTAACATCTCAATTCAGACTCACAGCACAGGCAAAAACAGCTTCCCATCTCCATTCTTATGGGATCTACTTAGGCCTAGTTTCTTCACAGCAGACACAGAATCAATTGTTGCTGATAAGGTTCAGCTTTAGCTTCAGCTAAAAAGACCTCTGTTTACTTTGGAATAGTTGTCTAACTTCTTTGTAATGGCAAAGTCTTTCTCCAATGGCCAAAAGCCAGTCCAAAGTCCTCATTAGTGCATTCTTTTAATTATTGCCTCTCATGGTCTCAGCTGTGGGCCATTTTTCCACTGTCTGCATGATCTAAGAGCTTTGCTGAGCTCCCTGCTCTGTTACCAACTCCCATACAAGGACTCACACACACATATACAAGCACACAGAGAAGTGTGTATACACACAAGTTTCATTCCCTCACTTCTTGATTGAAATCTCTTTTCTAAGAGATTGTGTGAAGAAATCAATTCCACACTCCTATCAAACCTGAGCAGCCATGCAGCAATTTCTGACAAGTTTCCATCTTCTCTCTGTCATGTTAATTGCACTGTCATTCATTTCATGGCTTCCACTGCATGTTGTGACTTATATTTTCTTCTTTCAGTTTCTGACCTTTGGTTTTCTATTATGTATAACTCTGAAGTAATTTTCCATGTTTTCCTGTAGCTTGAATCTGTTAAGGAGAAAGTTACGCTGAGGAAGTTGTACCAATTGGACTTACTTTTATTTTAGCCTAATTTTCCAGGCATGAGTTAATTGACTGTTTAGGTGTTTTATTAATATTTTGAATTGTGTGGCTATGAAATCAGAAGTGTCAGTTATTTGCAGCACTACAGAACATGTGAATGGACATGTGAAGGATATGTACATTTCTAACATGGATCAGAAAACTCTATCTCCTGTGAATCATTATTTTAGCAGTATCTACATACTTAAAGATTGATGCTTTTTTGAATTTTTTTCCCATTTATTTCTCTTTCTCTTTTTTTTTTTAATTTTAAAGAAGAACTTGAATTTGTCTACAGATAGCAGAAATTTTACCTTGTACAAAATACCTCAGTAATCCCAATTTTCCATGGATAACCAGGAAAGAATCTTTTCTCAGCATCCCATCTGTAATTTTTTTTTTTTATTTTATTTTTAAAACCAGGGGGGAGTATTTAATGAATTTTGAGCATGTGATGTCAGGAGTCTGTAATACAGCTCCCAACAGTTAACTGATTTTCTTTCTGTAGTATCTTCAGTCAAAGCCTGTCATGCAGTAAGTACAGAGTATCCTAAGTGGGTATTCTTTCACTTCTACAATTGTCATTACTTTCACAGTGCAGATCTATCACTAATATCAGTTCAATGAAAAAATCTGATTATAGAAACTGACTTCTAAGTGATCATTGTAGTGTTGCAGCCTTGCACTCTGCTCTCACCACATCCATGGATGACATGAATGTTTTGCACTGCCTTAACTGGATACCAAAGGTGGAGACAAATTGGCAGAACTTACATTTTTACTTTCTCAGATGAATTAACAATTCTTCAGCATCATCATCCTTAGACATTTATTAAGAGAATGTCTCATATGAGTCACAATAATCACATTAGATATTTTTAGATTAGAACATGCTCTGAAAAAATGCCCATCTAGTTTTTTAGCTTCAGAGACAAAAGGAAATGTTTCATGTTCTTGACTGAGGTTGCCTGGTCAAATACAGTTAACTATTCAGTGACAACTTTCTACTATGATTTAAGACAAGTCACATATATTATCACATACGCACAACCCCTACTAGTGAAAAAGGTGTAGCTTTCTGGATTTTGAGGAGATTTATAGGCTAAATCTATTAAAGAAGGCCAGGCATTGAGTTACTGTGATAATTAGGATTATAAAAATACAGGAGTGCATACCTCCCTTTTCCCTTCTAATAGCTTGGAGGATATCCAAAATCCCCAATAAGACTATATGAGACTAGTAGACCCTTTAAACAAACTAAAAAAAAAATAAAAAATCTTTAGTCTTCTGAATTAGAATATTAGTTAAATAAATATTTTAAAATATATAAAGCCTCAATGTTCAAAAATGGAAAATTTTGAATTTTACCTTTCAGATTTGAGAAAAGTATGACCCGAAGAACACACTGTTGAGAATTAACAAACACTCTTAACTGGCTAAACTTTTTTGCTATTTGCATGTGGGCACATTTGTACTCTATGCCAGGCATATCATAATGAGTTTCCTTCACGAGTTATTGCCCGAGTCAGATGATGCCTGAGATTTCGGCTCATGGGAACTGAAATGACTGCAGCATATCAGCAGGCAGCTTGAGCTTCACGTTGTGGCTGCTCAGAAATCAACCTGAGTTATTCTTTGCTGTGGTCTTAGATCAAGGAGAGGCAGCAAAAACAGAAGGACTGGTGAGTAATGCAAACTGGGTAATTGACAAAGCTGTCATGTAACCCCTGCCACATTTCTGCTACAAGGCTGCAAAACTGTGCTTTACTCACTCCTTGCTTGTGGAAAATGAAGTAGGAGTCTTAAAGGGATTAACAGGAGCTTCTGAGGTTTGTTCTTTCTTGTCTATTTTTCCTTTCAGTTTAGTGGCAGAAGTGCCAGTTCATTTAAAACCCACCATCTAGTCCAGCCTGAGGATGCTGATGGTCACTAATGGCTATGCAGGGGAGAGCACAATGCCAAGGAAACCATGTGATGAGAACATTTCAGAGCCTCCTTGTGCTTTTGCATGTGTGAAATTGCTTTACTCCCCTCAATACCTGTAAAACATAGCTGCAATAAGCATTTACTCCATAAACTGTTTTTAATATTTGCTTTTTGTAGGTATACCTGACCACAAGAGGAAATGACCACATTGACAGAAATGTGGTGACTACTCAACTCTTCTTTATGTGGTAACAGGTTTGTCACATTTGCTATTTACAGTTTCACAATGATTGTAAGTCGCAATCTTAAAAACTTAAAAAGAAGTTGAACTGTGGGGTTTTTTCAGCTTAGAAAGAGCATGTTAATATACCTTTAAGTAGGTCAAGAGAGGAGCTGGTTCACCTGAAGGCTAGACGGGAGAACTAAAAGTGAATATTCAGACTTTAACTGCTTTACAACAAATAAATGTCTTATAATTTCCTGTTCTTGAACATTTAAGCCTCTGCCTTATTGTAAATAATTTGAATTGATGTTATTAATAAAAAGTTGCTTTTCACTTTAAATTACTCTTCTGAAAATTTTCTACTAACTGTGATAGAGAGGTAAAGCTGGAATGAATCTTGCTAGATAATTTGAACCTTTTGCTTTGCATTCTATGTAGAACTTTTCCTGTAACAATTCTGTAATTTCCCTCTCTGACAAAAATTTTTAATCTTTTTTCTTTTAAGGAACATAAATTAAGGAAACTGAGATACACAGGAAACTCTCCATAATACTGTTTAATAGTCTGCTAAAAAAGGAATGGGGCAGGTCTTCCTCTCCTGACTCTTTTTCAGAATGGTATCTGATGAGAATATCCTCAAATATAATTAAAGAATCTGAGAAAATCAAGGTTTAGACAAAATATTTGCTTTCAAACTTTGAATATATTTTTTGTGCTTTGAAAGACCTCAAGATTTAACTTTCCAGAAATGTCACTGATCTCTGACATGAGGGGAAAATATTCATCTGCCTTAGGAAAAAGAAGAAATACAAAAGTATGAAAAAACAGCTCTGTATATTGACCTAGACAAATAAATCAGAGGAAAAAATCCAGGAGTACCAAATCAACAAAGTATATGGTTTGGGACCTGGATATTTCTGTTTATGAGTTATCATTATGAATTTCTAACATAATACTTTCTTTCAGATAAAATATAAAAGGTTGTGTATTTTCTAAAACAGAAATCCTATTAAAATGAAGATTCATATTAAAAGGAAATTGAAGACAGGGCCAAACACACCCATAACATATTAGCTGTCAACATGAAGATTGTTTGAAGACATGATATTAGAGGCTCAGAACACTTGTATAAGGGTTGTAAAAAATATTTATTGAAAATCTGCAATGTTATCTGTTTGACAGTGTTCATCTCTGAATGCCTGTGTGAGTTATTAACAATGTTTGGAAGCAATGAGGTTAGGTGAGCTCTCCCTGTGTATGTGGGCTTTCCTTCCACAAAACCTTTCAGTGGCAGAAAGTTCTCCTTAACTACATGGTCTCCTGAAATATAATTTAGGTCGTCAATGACCTGATATGCTGAAAATACTATTTAGGGAAGTTGAATTATACTGAGGAAGATATCTGTACATCCATATGATTGTATGATTATTTTTTAAATTTATAAAGAAATATTGAATAATTTTAATTTGAAGAGCTAGGATATCTTCTATAAGTAAATTATATAGAATAAGTATAGTATATTTTATATAAATGAAATCCTCTCTAGCAAATTCCTAAAAGAGTAACTTAGTTGGACATAAGCTTAATAAACTCATCAAGAACTACTTATCAGACAGAGACAATATTAAGATAGAGAGAACTGGGGAATAAATAGGAAAAGAGAAAAAAAAATATACTTTTTAAGTAGAATAGCAAAATAAGTGCTATTTTTTAATTCAAGTTACAAAAAAAATGTTAGATAAGATGGATTGAAATCATATATTTTCACCAATTTAGTAACAGCATCTTTGTACTTGGTGATGAGAACATTCCCTGATAAGAATAAATATTGTCAAAAATCTCTTCTGTCATTAAACATAAATTTCTTGGATAATTTCAGAGCAATTATCTTCTTGAGAGACATCATTTTATGCAATGAGTTACTAAGTTTTATAAAATGTTTGAAAGTAAAATGTCTGTGTTAGTCTGAAAAGCTGATAAATCTTCATTAAGTAAATTCCAGTTTTCTCTCAGAAAGGAGGTTAATAACTTCATCATCTCAAACAGATGAATTTATTGTCAAAATATTTAGCTCACTATTACTAAGTTTCAAATAAGAATGAAAGCAGAGAAATCCCATGAAATCAAGTGTCGTGAAAATGTCTCTTAAATGATAACATTTAATGAAAAATAGAGTTTTAAGGTTAAAAAAATTACATGCAACACACTAAATTTCCATTTAAGCATTTTAAAGCATTTTTTTAAAATGTAAAAACTTTTACCTCACTGCTTTTAGTGCCTATAAAATATTAATTTAAAACCAACTTAATTTGCAAACTGAAATCGAGATTTAAGAGCAGGATCTAGTCATAACTGACACAAATAGAAAAAAAAAATCTCTTTCCATTAGTAAGAGAATATATTTTTTATAAACTATAGGAAAAATAACTCTTTCATAGTAAAAAAATAATCATGTAAATGTTTTGGTTTTCACTAAGGAAGCTCTTTTAGTTTACTTTCCAGTGGTCATTTATATGGGCAGAGCTGTTAGGGGTAGTTTCAAAATTTTCATCTTTGTAGGGAACAGTGGTAGATGCACATGCTTAGATGCATCTACCAAGGCCATAACTGTTACCTGTAATGCTGGATCAGATAAAATCTACCAGATTCCAGGAGGAAGACCTGGATTACGTCCCAGGTCCAGGTTGGGTGAAAACACATGCAAAATCCTACATCACCTTGACTACAACTGCTCCCCTCTCATACTTGCACTTTAACTGTAAAAGAGAGATAGAAGCACATGGAACATGAGGCAAATTCTGCACTGCAGAAACTACAACCACTGTAGTGACTCCTTCCTTCAGTGGTCTGATTTAGATATTTACTTTTGAATAACCTTGTTGTATTTTGTTATCTATTGTCCAGCTAGGTCTATATGTGGTTAAACAGCATGTTACAAACAATTTACTTGATGTTGCTTTCCCTTGCCAATCATTACATCAAAATTCGTTGTGTCCTGGAAGGTTTTTTTCAATTCATTAGGTAATTAGGTTGGATAGTTGTAAAAGTCAGAGCAGCACCAGCCTCTAGCAAAGCTTGTTACATAAACGAGTCAACACAAATGTATTTCTTAAAGCAAACACAATTTAACACAGCATGGCATTATTTCCTAAATTGAAGATGATCTCCAAAGTTCACCATTTTTTGTCTATAGATTGCAGTTTTGGGGCTGAGGAATGCATTGATGTGCCAGCTATATGCAGATAGGTTCTTTCATATGAACTCCCTTAGTATTACATTTACCAGTCAAACTGATAAAAACTTATGTTCTTTCCAGGTCTTGTTGCACACAGGTTCCTTTATGAACTTTACTGTAAGGTTATTTCCTATAGGTCTTTCATTCGTTCTCCATTTGCATCTACAAATATGTCCTGAATCATTTGATGATAGATTCTGATTTGTTCCTTTAGCTAGTATTTATTTTTCTATTTATCATTATAATCACTTAAGTTAAAAAAAGAAATGAACAAACCTTTAAAAAAGATTACATCATATTGTAGTCTCATAGTGTATATAAAACAGCTTAACTGTGATTATTGTTTTTGATTTGTACTATAGTAGCAACCAGCTAATATAACTGTGCCAAGAGTGGAGATGCAGATAAAATTTTATTACTTTTTGCTGAATTTTTGTGAACATTCATCTCCTAGCTAGCCAGGAAAATGAGTCAAATTAATTTCTTAGCCTTACCTGCATTTATCAAGTGACATTTGTATTTCCTGGTGATTGCCACAAGCTCCTCTTGGGTCTTCTGCGCCTCCATATGGCATCACCAAATCAAGTGAAAGTTCACAGTTCTTAGGATCAGACTTGTTTATGTTCTCTGATGTGTGTGAAGCACATGACTTCTAGTCTCACCAATGTTCTTTAGGTACACATGAAAAACATTAGCCTAATGACATAACTGCAAAGCAAATTTAGGAAAAATCTTGTGCAAGGAAAATTTCTAAGGAGGGGCAGAAATTACTTAGCTTTCTTCATTAATTAAGTCCTCTGTTTTGTTCTGGTTTCTGCTCATTTGCTTTTAAAATTATTAATGCCTTCAGTCTTTTTGCTATTAAAAAGAATGTTGAAAGCTTGGACTTTAAGCCTCAAATAACAATATACTTAAACACACTTCATAGATTACTGCAGCTAGGCTGATTGCACAAAAAGACTGATGCACTTACTTCACCTAACTTGCAGTCCAAAATTTTGGCCATCATGAACTATACTCACCTTCTATCAAAACTGACATCCAAATCTTCTTTTATTTTTTTTTAAATGCCTTCAAATGCCTCAAATTCTGATTCTAGCCCTTCTCTAGAGTATTTAAAGCCTCACAGTAACAATATTTTGTCTCAAGTTTCTATATTTCAGTCATAGAATAGTAGGCTTATCCAGGTTGGAAAAGACCTCTAAGATCAAATCCAGTTCTTTAGCCAGCACTGCCATGTTCACTTCTAAATGATGTCCTTAAGTGCCACATTCATACACCTTTTGAAAGCTTTCAGAGTTGGTGATTCAATTTCTTCCTTGTTCCAATGTCTGACTGCTCTTTCAGCAAAGACATTTTTCGTAGCATTGAGTCTCCACTGGCACCATTTGAGGCTTTTTCCTCTCATCCTGTTGTTTGGGAGAAGTGTAGATTTACTTTAAAAAGCAGATTTCAGTTTTAATGCCTATCTCAGCTTATTTTAGTCATTTTTCTAATACTGACATTATAAGAGAACTGATTTGCATTGTCTTATTCTAGATAGTAGGTTTAACACCTGCAATAAATTTGCAGATGACGCCAAGCTGAGTGGTGTGGTTGAAACATCCAAAGGATAGGATGCCATCCAAGAGACCTGGACAAGCTCAAGAAGTGTGTCCAAGGGAATATCATGGGGTTTAACCAGACCAAATACAAGGTGTTGCACCTGGGCTGGGGCAACCCCCAGTACCAACACAGGCTGGAGAGTGAACAAATCCAGAGGGGCCCTGCCAAGAAGGGCTTGGGGGTGCTGGTGGATGAGAGGATGGACATGACCTGGAAATGAGCACTCACAGCCTGGAAAGTCAATTGTATCCTGTGCTGCATCCAAAGCAGCGTGGCCAGCAGGGTGTGGTAGGGAGTCCTGCCCCTCTGCTCTGCTCTGGTTTTCTCTGCTGAGACCCTACCTGGAGTGCTGCATCCAGCAGTATTAGGAAAATTCTGGACACTTGATAAGTCATATGTTCTCCACAGTCAATTGAATCTCTAGGGAACATCTGACAATTAGCAACATTTCTGGTATTCTAGTTGTCTACCATTCTAGTTTCTCTATCCCAACTCCATTTCAGATATCTCCTCTTACTTATGTTAACATCTGGAGGTTGTTCCTGGGCTCATATTCTTTCAGTATCTTCCCCCTTAAGGAATAGATGGCATTTGACATTCTTAAGGAACATCTCTTTTCTCCTCCCACTAAATATAATGTCTTAAGCTATGTCTGGGGCATCTTATAATAGAAGTTTTTTGGAATGAAATTCACAGCTGAGACAGGCAAAGCTGGTGCCTCCAGATTTCTCTGAGATTGCTTCTAAATGAGAAGCAATTAGGGGTAAGATCTTTTAACAGACAACTTGGATAGAATGTATTGTGACAGTTTTCTTTGGGGCTTGGGTATATTAATAAAGATTGAATTTCAAACCCCAATATTAAAAATGTCTACTCTCTTGCATATGAATTGCAGATGCTTTTGATGCATTCAAATATAATTTCCATATTGATTTTATTACCTATATGATAATGCATTCTGATTTTCCACTGTCAGTGAGAATTTCATAATCCCATGTTCACAATATACTGGCATAGTGATGGTTTACACAACAATAGATTGTGATTCATTCTGATTTAACATTCTGGATAGTTTTGGTAGCACAGATATATTTGTACCTAAGAGGTCTCTATATTGATTGAAGTTTAAAATCAGACTTTCATCATGAATGCTCATAATGATATCAACTGATGTCAACAGGAGAGATGTATAGCTTAATTCTGACCATATTTGTATATATACAACTAGAGGCACTTAAAAATAAGAAAGGTAAGCCTAAATAAACAATAATTTTATCTTCTTTGCATCCAAACCCACCAAAGATCATATTTCACTTGCCAATTTTTACCTTTAATATTTCTTTATAGCAATATTTGTGTACATACATATATTGGGGAATATGTGTGGGAAAATGTAGGCCATGGTTCCCACTGAGAGTACTCATCCTTTAAGAATAATTAACCAAAAGGTCTAAAGTTCAGAGTGTTGTGCTGCAGTGAGACAAATCGAATACAGGCCATGCAGCAGTGGTGACTGAAGGTAGGTGCCCATCTTGCACAAATAGTAAAATAGGGTTCTTCACGTCCGTTAAGTCCTGACAAACTACCCGTAATAATCATTGAAAAACTGTTTTGATCTGAAATGCTTAAAGGCATCTTTGTGTTTGCATATTCCAAACACTTATTTGCATATGCAATTATAATTACCAATTGCTTAAATTTTCATGTAATTTCATGCATGTCATGGTCTTCGACCCTTGGAAATAGCTTAGAACCAAAATAACTGTCAGAACACCAACTCTACTTTTTTTTTTCCAAGAGGTCACCTTGGATTTTCAAAAGGAAGTTGCTTTGAAGCCATTTTGGTGTTTTGTTAAAATAGAGAGGGGGTATTGATGCAAAAGAACCTTCTAAAATTGACTTATCTTTTTCAAGAAAATCACATAAATCACTAAACTTATAAGAGCTGTATTTCTGTATACAGAAATTCTGTGAATAATAATCCTGTTAAGTAATCCTCTACTTTGATCCTGTGCTCATGCTTTCCTTAAATCTGATGTTGATAATTTCCTTTTTTGCTTAGTTGGTTGTTACTTCTATAAGAGACAAATAGAAGAATTTATTCCCCCTAATGCCAGGCCCACTCCAGCAAAATTCTAGGTACTTTTTCCTTTTTTGCTCAGATGTGTTTCTGGTATTGATTGAGCCATTAAGAAGGTGGAAAGACTTCTAGAACATTATTTGCCATATATTTGTGCCAACATTTTAGCATCACATGCACAGAAAGAAATATCCAGCATTGTAATATGAACATGAGTCCTTTTGGTTTGGGAAAAGACATGCAAAATTCTTCATGGCCCATAGAAAATGTTCTGTTCCTTTGTCACAATTTGATGCTAGATAATTATTTATTTATTAGTTTATATAACCCACTATGATGCCCTGAAAGGGTACTCAGGGAGTCTTTATTCAGAATCTCACAGCTACTGTAAGTACTGTTAACCAAACTGCATTGTTTTCTGAATATTCATCATAACCTACATGATTTTATCCCTCAGTGTTATTAACAGAAGGAAGAGAACCAACATTTAATACACAATCATGGTTTATCAAGGGTTATGACTTCTTTGTGATAAGCTTTATAATCACATGCAAAATTCTAAAATCATCTCATTCTATAGGTCTGACAATCTGAATGTAAAACAGGGTGAATTGAACAGATAGAGTCAAGAAACACAAAATAAACCATCTGATTTTTTTTCTATAAAGAAATAAAAGAGAAAATAAAAATAAAATATCTCACTTGCAATATGATGAAATATTCCTCTTGTCTGTGCTTTGGAAGACTTTATAATGTTACAGCTGACATAACAGTGAAAGCTGTAGGTGTACTGAGGAAAAGTAATGTAAAAGTCACATTGTCTACAGGGATCTCGGTGATTTGACCCATTATAAAGAAGGTACAAATTTTGAAAGTTGATGGAAATTTGCATATAACACTGTAAAGCAAGATTAAGTAAAGAGGAAAAGTCCCATATTAAATATGCTGAACTGCTTTTTCTGAACAAAGTCACAGTATAATGAAAAAGTGGCATGAAGAAAAAAAAAAAAAACAAAACAAAAAAAACCATGAGTTGAGCATTTGATATGGAGTTCAAGTTTTTTATTAGATAGTTTGAAGCGGACCCTAAGGAACAGAGGTCTTTAACTAGACCACTTAATTGCCTCAGTTACAATTAGCATTTAACATAAGTGTTAGTTTGTTATCTATATACTGGTAAACAAAAGTGTGAGGGTTTTTGACCCAACAGAGGTTTGCATAATGAGAAATCATAAAGGTTATGAACTTTTCTTGTCAGGAATAATGAAGCTCACAAAGGAGTCAAATTTAGGAGTACATGTTCCCTTTTCTTTGAAAGTATATTGAAACATCTTTGAAATTACAGAGTTTTTTTGAATTTACAGAGTTTTGCATCTTTAATTTCAGGCTTTTGTTTCTGATTTTAGGGTTAAAATTCCCATATATACATAATCACTGCAGAGTTAATTGGGCAATATATCGCTTCTTTTATTGCAGTCTTTAAAAACCCCTGAGATATTTCTGACAAATCATAATTGTATTAGGCTTGTAGACAAGATTCTCCACCTATGTAATTCCAGAAAACATTAGCAAGGAGTTCCTTAGTCATCATATGCAGTGTAATGTACCCTACCTTTTACTGAAAATAGTAATATCATTTTGTGAGGAAATATATTTATTACATTCTGTTTGCCTTTTAAAATGTTTCAGCAGCTTTCAAAAACAGAGTTAACAGTCAGTGATTCATCGTTGTTCTGATGGCAACCCATAATCTTTTCTAGGTAAGTATCAGACATTGTATTACATTTTGACATCTTTTACTACTGAGTGTGATTCTTAAAATAACCCTCATGCAAAAGTTCAGATTGTGTTACCTTACCTAAGATGCAGGTATATGAAAACAGGTGCCTCAGACTTAACAATATGTTTAGAACAGGAGATAATTGCTGTTCTTGAATAGGAAGCTTTTCAAAATCAAGACCTGACAAAATACGATAATCTGTTGCAAAAAGTAAATTTCTAAAATAACTAAACATCAGTTGGGAATCATGGATATTAAAAATAACTATTTCTTTAAACTTGTTTAGAGTTAGAAACAACTGTGTTGATAGTTCTTTAACTTTACTGCAAAGCACATAATGAGCAATTATATCACACATGATAAATTCAGCAGTGAAATATTATCAGTCGGCAGCTGGGTCTTTTACAAACATAACAGAATAGGAATATGAAAGGGACTAGAACCAACCATCTGCTGAAAAAGACTGCATTACAAATTTAGTAAAGCAAACCAACAAGAAAACAAAATAAACTTTAGAATGCAATTTAATTTACATCTCTATATTAATCTTCTGGGACATGCATAAGGAGTATATGAAGTAGATGATGGATTATAAAAAATGCATAATTGTACTCATAAACCAGTTAGTTTTAGATTCATTGAACTGGAATCTTGATGAAGACTTATGCTTTCTATGCATACTGACATAGATTGCTTGTTGACTTTAAGAAGGCAATCTATATTAATTTGACAGCAGAATTTAACAGTCCAGGTATTACCAATGTTGTTCAGAAGATCTGTGAAAATATTCACTGATCTCAGCCTAGGGCAGGCATTCCAGCTGGAATAAAACCTACCATGGAGATCAGGAGAGGTAAGAATCACCATTGATATCTTGATTGCCAGGGAGCTATCCTCAAATTTCCAATGTCAACAAAAATTATTATAAAGGATAATCAGCATACTTTCCCTCCGAAAGAGAGCAGAACAGTGTTGAAGAGGGTGAGATGAATTTTATATTTGATTAAATGTGGCAGTTATAAACTTTTAAAGAAAGTGATATTATTTTATATTAGTGATATTATTCAATATAAGAGAAATACAGTTTCTGAAGAAAGCATTAGTCTAGAGCAAGATTAAGAGGGACACACATCTGAGTAGTTCCATATCCTATAAAAAATAGTGTTCAATCTATGGTCCTGATGTTGAAAATCCTACCTATACATATAGCTCTCTTTCCTCAGATTTATATTCAAGAGCTGAAGGCATCCTCATAATTGCCTCATTCAGTTGATGAAAAGTGCCCTCTGTGTATGTCTGAATTTGCTTATTCAAACCTTGCTCACGACCTTCCTGAAGTCTTGAATTTAAATTCTCCCCTGATTTCAATTCTTGGTTTTAGCTTTGAGATTAAATTTTAGCTTGATGCACACTTAGCAAGCGTACATGACATTTACGATAAATAAAACCCCTAGTCTTTCCCAGGTCACCTTGTAGAGAATGCACGATAATGAAAATGACTCAGACTTAAATAACACATTTAAAAAGTCTTACTGAACCTGAAAGTTCTCTTCTGAGGTCACTGCACTTGCCTTGTACAATATAACACTTCCCACCCTGCTTTCAAATAAAACATGTAAATGTTTCATAGAGCACCATGTAATATTTTGTAAAATATAAGGCTTTAACTTCATAACAAAGCCGGTCTTAAAATATTATACAAAAAGCTCATCTGCTTATTTAGTTTGTGTTTCATGTGATATACTCAACTTTCACAATGACATTAGCTGGTTTAAAAATTTTCTTGATGGCCCATTCAGAAATTATATAATGAAGAGTTTCTAGGTCTACAAGATTCATGGAAGAAGGACTCATTAAATTACAGATCCAAATGCTCACAGTATTTATTGCCTTCATATTTACATATCAAACTAGAAACATCTGGAACTAATTTGCAAGGATATTGAACACCCATCATTCCACTTACAGTCAGACTGTTAGTGACTGACAAACTGAAAATCTGGCTCTATGCATACAATTGTCCAATCTTTCAGTAGGTCTTGTGTTACCAGCAATGAGTCTGCAAATTTCCAAATCCATTCTATAACATCCTGGTAGTGTGTTATGTTGCTTTTTTTTTCCTAGTGTGTCCTCATGAATGTAGTCAAAAATGTCTTAATTTTCAGCCAGCGCTGCAGGTTTATTCTCCACATACTCCTGAGTTATGCCCAGCAAACCTGAGAAAAGTATGGAAGCAGTAATGGGCTTCTACGCTAGTCCAAGCACCTGATCCAGGAAGCAGCTGAAAAGTAATTAAGCTTTTGATTCTGTACAGCAGCAGCCAGCTATGTTTCAGCTCAGCAGAATCTCAGGTTTGGGCACCAATGGCATTTCCTTTCTCTTTCACTCTACCCCAGGGAAGCCATGTCTCCAGCCCTCCCAGCTTCATGATAAACAACAGTTCCCCTTCTGAGCTAAAGATAGCATGCCTTTGTAAACTAACAGATGAAGTGTAGAAAGAGACCCCTAAGTATCTGAAACAAGAGTCCAAAATTATGTTGACATTTTTAATCCAGGTTTGGGGGATTTTCTCATCTGTCAGTTGTAATTTGTGTGCAAACATCTATGAAGGTGTTAATCAACCATATTTCTTCAGGGACGGATTTAAACAGTAGCTGTATGCGCCTGTGTAAGAATAAATGCACATAACTTCTCTCATAGCTGTATTGGGGTTGCTGTTGTAAAGAAACAGATTTAATGTGTCTTAGATAATACACTACTCTTTTAAAAGAAAGATGGTGCAGTTTTGCCTTGGAGAAGAATAGCTCATTTCATGCTAAACATATCTATTACCACAAGGCAAAAGTACATTCTATCCATCAACAAGCCTTCCAACAGCAAGACCTGCCTTTACCCACAGTTTTCCACTTGTAGGTAACTATCCTATCTCATTGCTCATACTCATGAGTGAATACTCAGTCATTGAGAAGGACCAGTGTCTCTTTCTTGTGGTGGGGAGTTAAACAAACATCAGTAGTGGCATGTTTAGTACAAATGACAAAAGTTCCTGTAGAAGAAACATGGCAGGAAAAGGAAGCTATGTCATTCATAGAAAGTTTCCTTATGGCATTAAAATTGAGCGGACTTTCAAGTAATTCCTAAGGTCTTTCACTGTCCCCTTATAGGGAAATTTCCTTTGGCTAACAGAAAGATGATTTAACACTTTCTTTGGAAAATTAAAATAATATGAAAGAAGACAAGCTACAAGAGTTAGCAGTAACAAAAAAAAATGTTAAATACTTCCATGAGAAAGTGCACATCCCTTTCCCAATAGACAATAATCAAAACCATCACTGCTAATTCAAAAGGGGCTTAAGGAGCCTATTTGCCATGTGAATTTACTATTGGGGGTTCAGAAACTCCATTTTCACATATTCTTAAAACACTAATTTACCAAGTAAGATTACCCAGAACCTAATTAGTAGAATCTCATAGGGCTTGTGTGGTGTAAGTCTGGTATCTTCATATGACACAGCCTCATATATATCCAGTTTTGAGTTCAGATGGAGAGAATTATTTATGTTTTCCTAAATCTACATTACAGTGAAGCCCAATAAATATCTAGATCATCCACACCTTTCCTTGTAATTGTTCAACACCAGAAATTCCTGTTTTCTAGGAACTTCTTTTAAAATTCATTATTTTTTTTCCTAACCACCATAAAGTTAATCAGATCAGTATATTTAAACATAATCTATCTATGATTATGGTATAATACTCCACCCAGCATAGTGGTTTTCTTGACAGAAGTAGCATCTAGGTGCTAAATCTGACCCTCCATCTGACAAAAAGAACAACAAAAAACAACCAAGAAAAATCTCACACCAAACAAACAATACTGACATAGAAAAATATCAGAAACCCAGACTGACTGTGTCAATGGATAAAATAGTGTCAGACACTATTTTAAATTTTGATGCTTCGTGTTGTGTATGTATAACTGGGTATTTTAACATAGCCAGAAGTATCTTGTAGACCTAGTCTTATTGCTAGAACTTCTATTTTCAACCTGTACTCAGAATCCCATGAAAATGTAGACTGCTTAAAATAGATCCTAAAAGGTAGCTTTAAGAAATTTATTTTATACTAAATGATAATATGTGAATAGGAAATTCGAAAAAGGAGATTGCCGAGGAAAATATGTACATCTGCAAACTCAAAGCATTAAAGTGCTGAAATGTAAACCCACTGAAGTAGCCTTTAAATGGTTTAGTACACTTTATATATCACATGGACATAATAACAATAGTAGTAATGATAACAACATTGATAGCAAAAATAGCAACAAAAATATATCAGATAAGCAAAAAATCTTGAACTGGTATTGTGTAGCCAATCTTCACTGATTTTACTGAGCACATTCTGCTTGTCAGCTTAAGAATTAATATTTAGTCTCTCCTTGGGTCAGGAAAGATCTTGCCTGTGCAAGCTGGATATATTTGTGTTTTGACTCAGACCTTAAGCTCATTTATCAAAAGACAATCATTGTTTCCATGTAATTGCTCAGATGGCTGTTAATGTAGCACCATAAGAGGGAATCTGAAATTAATATGGGGTTTTTCAGATTTAACTCTTTTAATTCTAGAACACTTGGTGTCTGTGTTCTTAAGTTTATTTAGAACAAAGCCTCACATTTAAATAACCATGCAACTGCAAAACTCCTTATTGGTCTCTTGCTCAATTTTATGTTAAAACTGTTCAGAGCTTTCTTTAGCAGTCTTCAGAGAAACCCCAAGTTTTAAGTAGTGATTGTCAGATCAATTCATTATTGAGCTTATGTTGGATCCCCTAATGAGCTGTTTTTCTTCCTCATACTCTTACGGGATTCTGTCTTGCAAGGTATGCTCTCAAAGTGTCACTGGATACTCTCAAATTATGTAATATAACAAAAATATCTCCAGCCTCTCCTCTTGGAGATATATCACGGTGCTGACAAAATAATTAAGATATTTTAGTCTCAAGAGGGAAAAGCATGAACAAGAGAGATTATGAACATGTTTCCAGATTAATTAGGGGGAAAAAAAAGGAGATAAAATGAATTTGTAGTCAACAATGGAAGGAACAGAAAAATAATTGCACAAAAACATTATATGGAAATCCTAGAATGCGGGCAAAGTGCCAAAAGGAACAACTGGATTAAGAGCGCAAAAGAATAAGAAAGAAAATGCAATATAAAATATGAAATGCATATTTTTCTAACACAAGGAAGTATACCATCAGCAAATTGGCAGATGACACTAAAGTGAATGATGTGTTTGAAATGCTTGAGGATGGGATGAGATGCCATTCAGAGAGACCTGGACAAGCTCAAGAAGTGGCCCATGGGAATCTCATGAGGTTTAATAAGACCAAGTGCAAGGTGCTGCTCCTGAGTCACGGCAACCCCCAGTAGCAGCACAGACTGGGGGATGAACAGATGGAGAGCAGCCCTGACCAGAAGGACTTGGGAGTGCTGGGGGATGAGAGGCTGGACATGACTCAGCAGTGGACACTCACAGCCCAGAAAGCCAAACTGCATCCAGAGTGTGTCCTGGGCTGCATCCAAAGCAGTGTGGGCAGCAGGGCAAGGGAGGGGATTCTGCCCCTCTGCCCCCACCTGCAGTGCTGCATCCAGCTCTGGGGTCCTCAGCACAGGAAAGATATGGACCTGTTGGAGTGAGTCTAGGAGAAGCCACCAAGTTGATTAGAGGGATGGAGCATCTTTCCTATGATGAAAATCTGAGAGAATTGGAGTTGTTCAGCCTGAAGAAGAGAAGGTTTTGGAACATCTTATTGGGTCTCTCTGGTACCTGAAGGGAGCCTGCAAGAAATCTGTAGAGGGACTTTTTACAAA
This sequence comes from Notiomystis cincta, assembly GCA_013398075.1. Classification (NCBI taxonomy): domain Eukaryota; kingdom Metazoa; phylum Chordata; class Aves; order Passeriformes; family Notiomystidae; genus Notiomystis; species Notiomystis cincta. The sequence goes on from VZRX01022858.1 coordinate 98,464, forward strand.
GGCATGTCCATGACAGGACAAAGGAAAATTACTTTAAACTGAGAGTAGGTTTAGATTGCATATTAGGAAGAAATTCTTTACTGTGAGGGTGGCGATGCACTGGAGGGCCAAGGAAGTTATAGATTCCACGTACCTGGAAATGGTGAAGGCCAGGTTGAGTGGGTCCCTGAGCAATCTAGTCTAGTGGCAGAGGGATTGGAACTAGATGACCTGCAAGGTCACTTCCAACCAGAACCATTCTGTCATTCCACGATACTGGGAAAGGGACCTTATTAAATTCTATTTCTAACTATGCTATTATTTGTTCTACTTACCAAAAATTCATGTAAGTTTGTTTCGCATTTTTTTCAATCTCGATAAAAGGGATGAAACTAGACACTTTATCTAAGATAAAGTGAAAGAAACCTGACATTTTTATATAGAAATAGTGCCATTAATATCATAAATGGAGTTGAACATGCCAAACTAGAGAAAAAGAAATCTTCTTATGATTATGTTGTCCAAATAATCATTCAAAAACCAAAGCAGATATGACAGTGAAAGTTCAGATATTGTGTTTGTACTTTCTCACATCCCAAGTAATAATGTTGTATTGACCAGCTGTAGAAAGTCTGGTAATGAAATGCTGATGTGAGGAAATATGAAACACTGCTCAGGGAAATACCTTTGTGTTGAAGACCTGGTTCTGTACAGTATTTAAAGGGACTAAATGACCGTAATGGTCTTTTTTAGTTTGTACAGAGGAAGAAACAAGTGTAATAGACATTAATCTGAGCCAATGCAGGTGCAACAGAATTGACCATAGGAATGACAGAATGTCCTCTTCCATACCTTGTCTCCATGAAGTTCTGGAATTTATTTGGCAGCACTCTACCATGACCCTTTTTAGCCTAACTTATAAATCCATACCAGCTTAACAAATCCTTTTTACTGCAGGGCTTGAGGCTCGAGGGTTGAGGTTATAAACATTGAACATCAATAGCCCTGTATTTAGTCAAAAAGATTAATTCTATCTGAAAAAAAAAAAGGTATGGGAGCTGCAAGGCAAAAGAAATTGGACAGGAAAAATTGCCAGTAGTAAAGCTGTGGGGAGGTTTGAGTCCAGTCTCTGACTTTCCTGGATGTCTCCTGTTTTTCAGACCACTCAAAGAAATGAAGACCTTTCAGGAAAGATTGGGATATCTTAAACTAAGCTTTTGTGTGCATGAAACTGTTACAGTTAAATTTTGCAGTTTCTTTCTGCTCAAAGTAGACAGTGGAATAATAAACCCTTGCAAAAATAAAAGCAAAAGAAAGTTAACAGGATGTTTGGTCCTGAATGTTCATCCAGAGGTAATCCAAAACACAGCAAAGCCTTAATCTATTCCCATTTGATGGAAAAACAGCAATGATTACCATTCCTCCTCTTATCACCCAAGGTAATATGCCCTTCATATTAAAGAAAAAAGGTTACCTTCATAATCTATTTACTAAATTAATTAATATAAAAACTTCCATAAAAACATATAAAATTATTCCCAATGCCTCAGACTGATAGAACAGCAAAACATTTGGATATACCATTTTTCATTTGTTTCTGAGCTAACATCTTCTGATGAGTCAAATTTGGTCTTAACCACTTGTTGGTCAGTAAAGCTTCTACAAATGTCCTTTAGGAACTAAATAGATACTGAAAGGAGGAGAATAAATATTCTTATGTTTCTCATAGTTATTTGTGTGATGTTTGTGCCTTTAAGTAAAAACACCTTTGTATTATTCAGTCCATTAAAATAATTTTAAAGAACTTGATACACTTTTAATGTGATCCTGAGTACTGAATTTTGGAATCTGACAGCTAGGGTTAGTACAGAACTAATAAACTTTACTTTCCCTCCCTGAGACTGGAAGTACCACATAGAGTCAATTTCCCACTATAAATTAAAAGAAATGAGCACCTAAAATAATCCCCCAAATCGAGAACAGTATATTGGAAAATTATTGCTTACACCAATCTAAGTAACTAACACATAGTATTAGTCCAATAACCTTGGAAAAATATCTTGGATTGAGTTTTGTAACTATGAAAGGATGAAAAAAATGAAGATTTAACCTAGTGCTAGTGTAGAATATTTTTAATAGTTTGTAGAACATAAGAATGCCTAAAATGCTCTTCAGATAGTCATTTGGAAACAGAGATGAGAAAAGAAACACCAGGATTTAAAAGAAGATCATTTTTCTATTACAATCATTTTTTAAAAGAAAAGCAGTAAAACTGACCTGCCTCAAGAAAATAACTTAAAGTGAAAAAGAATTTATGTATAAATGTTATAATTTTATAAAATTTCTCTGAGTCCCAAACTTTATCAGCAAAACCAGTTTTTCATAAAGTTCATATATAAAGATCCTTACATTGTTTTAATTGAGTTTTAATTAGGCTACATGTATTGTTGAAAATATTTCCACTTTGATTACATGTAGAAAAGTGTTTCTTTGCCCATGTAAAAAGATCAAATTGGCATTTGCTTCCTATCTCCTTCAGAGCATTCAGATAAGGATAATTGCATTAGTTCCTGTCTAAACAATGTTTCAGACTAAAGCCCTAGGGCCAAAATACTAGGTCTTAATTGGCTGCACTACCTACTCTAGTCATGTAGACAAATTAAATTAATTACAATATTTTGAAAATGCTTCAACAACAACTTTTAATCACAAAACAGGGAAAAGGCCTCAGGAATTCCACAGAAACTTTGGAGAGCCAGCAATGGTACTTTGCATAAAATACTGCTTTTGAAAATCAGAGGGGAGGAGAAAATAGTTCTGGTTTATTATTCCTGGATGATTCTGACATTAGAAATGCCAGTTTCATGCTGGTTTGAACATTATATTTTTGCATTATGAGCACTGCAATGTCCTAATTTTTTCTACATCTCAACTAATTAGCCTATTCATGAGGCAAGTGTCTTGTGGTTATAGTAATCTGCACCTGCACACTTGACCATTCCTTTGACATCATAATTTTAAATATGCAAAATAAATATAATTCACAGTGCTGTCTTACTTCCATGAACTTAGGCTTTGCCAGACAAGGGGTATAGAAAGCCACAATTTTTATGTCAAAAACTGGAAAATGGATTTTTTCAGGTTTTCTTAGAAAATAATTAGTAAGATATATTACTGAATATTATACCAGTTGATTGCACCTGCTCAAAATAATGTCCAGTTTTTAATCTGAAAATTCATGATGCTTTTTATTGTTAAGCTGATTTTATTAAACATATCAAATGTTTCAATTTTATGTTTAAAGTTTAATTACATTTTTAAATTTACTTCGGAATGTGAGACAATTTGATCCTGGTTTCTCATGGAAATTAAATGTATGTAATCATCCTACATATTTGTAAAATCTTGACTGTCTATATGTTAATCTATTGATGCATTTCAACCACATGGGGCAACTGGATAGAAGCCTTATTGGCAATAAAGCTCCAAGTTTTTTAAAAGAAGATGGGTAAAAACACTCATATGTCAGACAATTTACAAGGGAAATAAAACTTATACATTACCTAACACAAAAATGCACAACAGCCAGCTACAACTACACTGTCATCAGCATCAATGCCAATGAAAACTGAGACGTGAGCCCATAGGGAATGTCTTTAATTTGATTTTCAGCTCAGGGAAATTCTCGCTCTCACTTTGATACTCTGGCAAATTAATACATGCATGTATTTTCAGTAACACAAACTCACAATATTGCTGGTAAGAAGATGACAGGTGACTACCAATCTTGAAAGTCATATGTTTCTTGTACAGAGCAGACAAAAATCAGTCTGCACAAACGTATCCTGACTTTGTTATATCCCAGAGAAGTTCTCTCTACTAGCTTGTAGAAAATATTGTGGCAAGTTCTGAAGTACAAAGAAAGAAGGTTAAAAAAAGCACAATAGCTCAGGAGGATTATGAAATTTCGTTATTGAGTCATAATAGCATAAGTCTATAAGCATAATGGAAAAGTGTTGAAAATCTGAGTTGAAGCCTTCTTAACAACACAACTGATCTAAAGGGTATTTAGCTACAAGACCCTTAGAGAAGGACACGTCTTAGGAGAATGACAGGAAAAGAAAACTCAATCTGTTATCTTAACAGAGAACAACGCTGATTTCATGAGCTAAGGCTCCTTTAAAAGATACAAGTATAACAAAGTAGGAAGGTGGATTATGTCTTTAATTGAAGTTAAGCAAAGAAACAAGCCTGGGAAAAAATTTTCTGGATCAAAAAAAAAAAAAAAAAAAAAAGAAAAGAAAAAGAGTACATGAAAAGATTTAGTACCACGGTTTTATTTTCTTTTCAATTTCTATTTTACATCACATATGTAAGAAAGAATTATATGAAGAGCTTCAGGCAATTGATCAAGTGCATCATCTTCCCCTTTAGCTTAACCTGTTCACTAGTGATAAGACCTAGTTTAAACTTTAGTAGTGTTCCATCATAATAATTCTTATCTTACTGAAAAGATTTCACAGACATAGCTTAAAGTTTATTGCTTTTATTTCCAACACTAACTGCAATGGATGACTCCCAGTAGTGTCTCCCAGAAAGGTGTAATTAATCAGTTTTATAATAATTACAATATATTCTTAATAATTTTAAGAGGAAGGATTCCAATTCTACATTTATCATAGGATCACACAATATGTTGGAAGTGACCCACACGGATAATGAAGTCCAACTCCTGGCCCTGCATAGGATCATCCTCAAGAGTCACACCATGTGCCTGAGGTCATTGTCCAAAGACTTTTTAACTGTCAGGCTTTTTAAACTCTGTCAGGCTTGATACTGTGACTACATCCCTGGAGAACCAGTTCCAGCACCCAGCCATGCACTGGATGAAAAACCTTTTCCCGATAGCCAACCTAAATCTCCTCTGACTCAGCTTCATGCCATTTCTTTGAGATCTGTCATTGGTTATGACAGTGAAGAAGTCAGTGCCTGCCCCTCAGCTTCCCCTCATGAAGAAGTTGCAGACTGCAGTGAGGTCTCCCCTCAGTGTCCTCCTCTCTAGGCTGAACAGACCAAGGGACCTCAGCCACTTATTCAGCTTCCCCTCAAGGCTCTTCATCATCCTCATGGCCCTCCTTGGGCACTCATCAATAGTTTAATGTCTTTTTTCATATTGTGGCACCCATATCTGCCCCCAGCACTCGAGGTGAGGCTGCCCCAGCTCAGAGAAGAGCAGGACAATCCCCTCCCTTGCCCAGCTGGCCATGCTGTGCCTGATGCCCCCCAGGACAGGGTTGGCCCTCCTGGCTGCCAGGGCACTGCTGGACCATGGTCAACTTGCCATTGTCCAGGACCCCCAACTCTTTTTGGTAGTGCCACTCTCCAGCCTCTTGTTCTCCAGTCTGTCTGTACATCCAGGGTTGCTTCATCCCAGGTGCAGAATCCAGCACTTTTTATTGTTAATCTTCATATGATTGATGATTGCCCAGACTTTTAATTTGTTAAGGCAATTGTTGTGCAGAGCTGAACTCAAGCTACTCTGACATGTAAGAATTCATATTTCAGTAGGTATATAATAATTGTTCAGTCTGGCAGGAGATAACCAATCCAAATTCTGCAAAAGCACCCATAAAACTGATCTCATCCCCAGAGCTGATCATAACAATGAATGTGCAACAATGACACTGTTGAGGCTATTTCAGTCCTCTAGTCCCTTTTCTGACTATAGATGAGATTAATTAATTTAAATTAAGTAATTTTAATAAAACAAAGATGGGCCCAAACTACTTTCTTCTGACCTTGTCATTTACCAAAAATATGACACAAATAACACAGTGAAAAGCATGTATTCTAGACTAAACTTCTGTGATCACTGTGGTTTTGGATCTGGACTTCAGCAGCTGAAGGAGCAGGCTGAAATTATGTATTTTGCATATGATGGTTACAGGCATTGAAAAAACTTTCAATGAACCCATATTTTTAGTAAGTGCCCAAAAGTTGTAAGTATACTTGAGAAGGGATTCGTGTCACCAAATAACACTTGTTTAAAAGTTAGACCTCTAGTCTAGGTAGTTGTTTATACTCTCTGAAATAAATCAAAATAGGGAAACATACTTTCCATTCTTTTTCAGAAATATCTTAACAGGACAGTTACATTTCACTAATAAAGACAAAAACTTAAATTTTGGAGAGCAAAAGCTAGGTGAGATTGATTTTATTTTACGTTGTCAAAACAGAGAGCATGGCTATAAAATATTCTTAGAATGAAACAAAGAAATTAAGTCTCTAGGGAGAAATAACAATTTCTCACACGAGGAAAACCATCATATTGAATAGAAATTTATGCCTTCTGAAAAAAAAAAGAAATTATAGAAAAAATTGTGCTTTTGGAGGACTGTATATAAGAGGTTTATTTATCATTTAATATTATTTTTCTGCAAAAAATATTACAGTTATGGAAATATTTCAGACAATGAACTGGTGAGGTACTGAAGTCCTACAAAGAGCTTAAAATTATAAGTGAAAGAAAATGTCGCAATTGAATTAATGTAATAATATTTAAAACATATTATGAAAAATAAATCCCTTTTAAGAGTATTCATTACATAGCAGTTACCAAATTATATAAAATGAACGCAACAGCTCCAAATCCTAAAGGAATAACTAATACTAACTAATAATAACTAATCCAAATCCTAAAGGAATGGATGACACTGTTTCTGATTCCACAGACAATTCTTGGTCTTGAAATAAAAAAACACTGCAGTCAGGTTTGAGTTTTAGCACTTCTCTCACGGTATTTTATTTAGAATTTGTTTTATGCCTCTTAAAAAATCATTATCTAAGATCATTTATCACCTGAAAATATTAGAACATATTTTGTGAGAGATAGATTTCCATCTTCCCACCTACAAACAAAACTTTGAAATTAAACTTGAAGGCAAAAAACCAAAGGCAAATCAATGAAACCCAGAGTAGTCTTGTTAAATCCTCATCATTTTTAATCCAGTCTTCTGATATTCAGATGCTTTAGTTATGACTCAAACGTATGTGCAACTGCAGCACTGAGTAGAATTTTTCAAGTATAATCTTTTCCTACTTCTGTTATAGGAGAACCAGAAATTCTAAAGGAATCCAATGGAATAATAAAGAGGGGTCTGGGAGAACAGGGAATCATTTATATATTCTATTGCCTGATCCTTTAGCTGCTCGAATATTTTAGCCCAGGACTGCGAGTTTTGGAAAGGTCAGTTGTGAATCTCCTCAGGAAGCAAAGGAAGATAAATTGCCGTTTTCTGCATCCTGAATGCCCTACTGGCTGAATGTCAGAACACAACTGAAAAGGTGTCCTCCCCATGGGTTTCAGTATGCATGTTTGTGTAGATCTCAGTCTAGGATTCTTATGTCTTCACTGATATAGGTTTTATAGGACCTGCTAAGGATTGTGAGACAAATTAAAACCAAACCAAAACAAAACAAAAGACAACTAAAACACACTGCTGAAGAGTCTTCTTAGATCCTTACTTTAGTAACGATTTCATCCAAAATTTTGAAATGGAAATAAATTTTTTAGAGTTTATAGTGATACCATTCTAATATATATAACTGGAGTATCCAAGGTCTGAGCTTAGATGCAAATATAAAATAATATCTACATGCTTAACTAACATTAATTTCTTTAGAAATATCATCCATAAACAATAAAGAATGTATTTGCTTAGATTACAGAAAAATAAGAGTAACAAGGTGTTTTTCTTGTCTTAAACCTTTTGAAAGAGAACAAGCAAACATTAGCAACAAATAATGATGTAGTAATCTCTGCTCATTTAATTGTTCTAGTCATTAAAATCTAGAAATCTGCAAAAGCAGCTGTAGCCATGTGTGTGCTTCTAATTGAACAGAGGATATCCTCATAATATCTGTCTTCCAATTTGCATGTCTAGGTAACGATGTCAGTTTTACACTGACAGTTAACAAGCATAATGTGGTGTTAATCAAATGACCTTTCAGCAATAAGTGATTGAAGAATTAACTTCTCCAGCCTTAAATCACATTTTCACTGAATAAATTAAGTGGAGAAATATCTTTCCAAAGTGTCTGCAACCACTGTAGCAGTACAAAGAATCAAAAGATCCAACTATCTTGAGAACAAATTATTACTGTATATTCTGGAATGGCAAGGATATGAGAAGAAAGGGAGACTAATTATTCCACGATCATTTTAAAAAAAAGCTTAATACTCAAAAAGCAGAATAGCATTATCTTTGGTTAATGCAACATCTTTAATATTTATTCATTTGCCCCTAAAGTATTGTTGTGAATCGAATTTATTTCAAATCAATAAAGTTTTGGTCCTATCTATTGCATTATTTCCAAAACGTAGGCTCTTAAACAGGTTAAAAAAAAAAAAAAGAAAGAAAGAAAGCATTGAGAGCCAAGAATAGCATATCTCAGTCTCACAAATGCTAATATTAATACCATTTATTTCTAAACACAGTTTACAATAGAAAGAAGCATGGAGCATAAGCCTTTCCCTCTTCTTTCTTACCCTCTTCTTTCTCAGTGGACATTAGAAGTGAAGTTCAGCTCACTTTGTTATCAATTGTTTTCACACCTTACCTGCCTGGTACTGACACCACTTAGTTCTGTTCTTCATGAAGCAATGACATCTGTAACAGATTATAAATGAAGTTTTCTTAAGAAATATCAGTAATATTGATCACATATAGGCCCATTTTTTTAGTAGGATGCTACTCATCTTAAGGAAGAAAGTTAGATTATACCTATGAGAAGAAACAATTCTAATCATAATGAAAATGCTGGATAAAGAAAATTTCATTAATATTGTGGTTTTCTATCTGATAAAACCCCAGACTTTAGTTAACAAGTGTAATTTTACTGTATACAGATCAAGAAAAACACTATACAAATTCTACATTGATACAGGCAGATGATGCATTTATAAAAAAGCTTTTGGCCTAAAATACTTTCTGTCTGTGTTGCACAATATGAGTGAGATGCATCTTGCCAGACCATGCTCTTCAGAGTTCTCCAATGGTTGCTTGGCAAGACGTTGGAAAAATTTTACATGTTAATACTGTTTCACCTTTTTTATTCTTTGTGCTATCAATTTCCAAAAATGTAAACACATATGTAATTGTGAAGAATTTCTGATTTTTAAGAAGTGATAATCTGATTCTGATCACTAAATATCAAGGAATACTATAGATGATGCTTTTGAGTGTAGTGCCTCTATCTGCTTTTCTGGATAGCTTTGCAAATGCTCATGCACAGAAAATGACAGACATAGAATAGCTGGAAGGCACTTTATATTTACCCTGAAAAAATATAAAAGAAGGTCCCAGGCAGCATAATAGACATGGTGTCAATCATTAAAACATGCATCACCATCTCTATTGCAGAAAGCTCTCCCAGATTGCAGTACAGAGTAATTACATTTTGGATTTGTAATGACTAATAAACTGTATTTCAGCAAGTTGTTCTCAAGCATATTTCACAATTAATTATGAATATAGGTATTATAATATCTCTTTGCTTATTGTTTTTCAAGGTTATCTTATATCTTTGGAGATGTTATGAAGAAAATGAGGAGTTATTACCTGAAAAAAAAATTCTCAACAATTGCCATAATCTTTAAATGTCATATCAATAGCTATAGGCAATGAACTTCAAGAAACATTGTTACTCTACTTTTCTCTCATTAATAAACTGTAGAAGGACGCACCATACTCTCAGCAACTGTTTGCATCTCTGGACCACTCTCTTCATTCTTGCTCACCATTAGTATGCAAGTTTATAATTAAGGGTGATCTATTCAAGGTCTTTTCTGCATATCAGAAACCCCAAAGCATAATTAATTGGAATGAACAGAGCATCTGGTTGCTTGTGATCTTATAGTTTCAATGTATATGATATTTAATTAAAATAAATGCCCTCCCTCCCTCTCTCATAGGGGAATTAGCTCATTAAAATTTTCAAGAGTGTGAATCAGTCCTCCAGCAAATATTAACATTTGGGAAGGAGCAGACGACTGCGTGGATAAAGCAACCTGTCCTCTGTGGTATACATTTGTCCCCTGGTGCTGGATGACACTGCTACAACTGCTCATTCATCTTAACCTTGAGGTATGAATCCTTGATGTTGCCTCAAGACTAAGTTGGTTTACAATACTTTTTTAAAAAGGCCTTGTGTCATGGGTCTTTCTGAATTCTCCAGGTAAGCACAAAGAGAACTACATAATCCTGCCAAAGTTAATTAGTTATTATGCATCTAATTAGCAAATGTTCATAAACTAGACAATCTTCCTCTGTCTTATGGCCATAATATACTCATTAGTTTCTTAAGTATTCTTTACTCATCTCCATCTAGGCAGGGACACCCTGTCTCATTTGGGGAGCCTGCATACACAGAGTCCAGCTACATGTGGATGAGGGTAAGGTTGTGCATGGAATCACCTGGACTTTAGTAAAGCCATTGAGACCATTTCCTACAGAATTCTGGAGAAACTGGCTCATCATGGCTTGAATAGGTGTACTGCCAGGTGAGTAAACAACTGGTTGGATGTCTAGACTCAAAGAGTGGTGATGTTAGAAGGGTTGTCATGTATCCATACAGGCTGCCCAGGGAAGTTGTTGCATCACCATTTTTGGAGGTATTAAAAAGACATGTAGATATGGCATTTAGGGATGTGATTTACTGAATTTGGCAGTGCTGGGTAAACAGTTGAACTCAATTATTTTAAAGGTCCTTTAGAACCTAAATGATCCTATGATTCTGTGTGATATGAGTTTTCTGAGTTCTTACTAATACATGTGGATTTTACAGCGCTGGATGAGGGTGGATCAGACCATAATTCTATTGAATACCTTGCTGTTCATGGGAATTGTACATGCATTTTTATGCTGCTTTTTCTTTGTCATCTGACATTCAAAGTGTCCTTTTTCTTTGTTCAGGAATGCCAGGACTCCTGCATTCAGTACCTGAGATTCAAGGAACTGACATGTTCTTGTCCCTACAGACTCAACTATAAGATGGTCATGCAGATTTGAGCTTGAGGGGTGGATGGGAGAGCTGATGGTCATATCTGCAAGCCTATTTCTCAGATTTCATCTGCCATAATCCAAGTAGTCAAGCATAATACTCTGCATCCAGCTTGCTGTCATTTGAAACATGGAGAGTTAAACAACTGACCTGTCACACTTTCTGCTTCCATCTCACTGAGCCATGAATTAAACAGACACACATAAGATCAGTTTGACTCTACTGATATCAAATAAACCCGAAACTGATGTTCAGATAGAAGAGATCTAATACAATATAAAGTGAAATCACGTCAAAAGCTTTGCTCACTTTTGATTGCACTGATATGAACATGTCAGGAACTCTGTCATTTTCCCTCAGATTTGATAAAATAAGTAAAACACTTCATAGTTGCACATTTTTATTTTCCCTAAGGTTCCCATGAAATATTAAGTGTTAGGATTTGCTGAATCTGGTAGCCTTCTAGAGGCAGCACTGCCACAACCTGACACCCCGAGGCCCAGCCAGTAGCAGAGCTGAGCAGAAATTTCCAGTAAGCACTCATACACAAGCAACACAAACAGCTCGAGTGCACATGGCCAGCAGGATGAACACATTCACTCTCAGCACTTGGGCTAATGCAAACAACACCAACAACATCATTCTGGCCCCTCTCTGGCTGGTCATGATAAGATGCACTATATATATATAATATAATAC